>BMAO01036607.1:0-16919 GCA_019973975.1 Trichonephila clavata | reverse complement strand
ATTACAATCATATCAACTTCCATACAAACAAAAATTGACAAATTTGTAGAGTACTGCAGAGTGCCACTGAGAATTGTGCCACGTGCCACATGTGGCACGCGTTCCGTAGATTTTTACCGACACACAAACTAATAATTAAAAGTATTTATAAAATATTTTGACAAATTGGGGCGTAACCCCCAAAGCAGCGTAATCTTTATTATTATTATTTTTTTAATTTTGCCTTTTAAGAAGCACGTCATATCATTCCAAGCAAAGCACCAGTTTAGGTTTCATGATTTTAGTGTTTTAACATGACACGTTGAAGTTTAACTAGAGCTACTGACAACGGACTGCTTAATTTAAACTTCAATCAAGTAAAAAAGTCGAAAAATTATTTGGCAAACCCTTATTTCCCCATCCACATCACTTCAACGGGAGGACATTGAGAATCGACAAATTTAACTCCGCAATTCATAACAATAATATTATAAAGTTAATAATACGTGTCCGCCTTAGCTGCATAGTCATTTTCACGAATTCACGAACAGCATTTTTTTCCTGTCTATTTCAAATATAATTTAGGGGCCGCGGTAGCCTAGTGGTCAAGGCATTGGATAATGGCTGGCGTTCGAGCCAGCACCATTAATGACCCCCGTGTAGGAAACGATGACGTTAAATCTGTCGAGAGCTCAAACATCCTCCAATTGGTAGGGCGTGGTATTTAGGAGAGAGGGATGGCAGCTCAGGTGTCGTCTTCGTCACTTCACCATTTTTCAAAATTACGAGGTCCGCCGCGAAAGCCCTTGTGTAGGTGAATAGTGTGACGTTTAATATTCACTCATTAATAATTTTAATAAAATTTCCCGGAACATATTGCTTGAGAAATACTGATCTACAGAGTACCTAAAATTATCTGAGTATGAGATGCAAAGCACTTTTTAAACGGAAACGATCGTTGTTTGAACAACAGCAAAGTTTCATTTAGTAAACAGAAATTAATACCAACAAGTGAAGTGCACCACTAAAGGAATTCATTAGAGACGAGACTTGGCTAATAGTAGCCCTTCTTTAGGGTGTCCAACCCTCAATGTATTAGCGCCGAATGTCCAGTCAATTCGGAGAAAATAGCCTTCGAAATTCGTGCATATCTTTTATACAATAAATTGTAACTAGCGTTACATACGCAGTGGAATAGATGAAAGCGTAGAGCTTACTATACGGCCGCCAAGGCCGAGTCATGCGATCAGTTTTTTTTGTTTTACATTTTCATTTTATTTAATTCCGTTTACAGTTAAATAAATTTATTTAAAAAAGTTTTAATAAATATTAAAGGATATTTAAGATAATTATTTTGAATTTTGAAAAGTAAAATAATTTCTGTAACTATAAATACATATTTATATGATATTTTATAAATATACTTATTAAAAAATAATATTTATTATAAGAATATAATATAACAAATATTAAATGATATTTCTTATAAAATTTAGTTATACATAGTTTATTAATATGAAATAAAATTAAATAAAATATTATATAGAGTATTATAATAATTATATAGAATTACGTTATTACAAATAATTATAAAAGTTATTTATAATAAAATAAACGTTTTTATATCTTATATATAATCATAATTTAATTATTTTATAATTAAAAATATTTAAAAAGTCGTTTTTAAATAAAAATATTTAATTGTATAATTAATGAAATGAATTGAAAAAATAAAACAAAAATCTGATCGCGTGATTTGAACCTTGGCCGGTCGCGTAGTAAACAGTACGCTATCATCTTATACCACTGCATATGTACGCTATGACAATTTATTGTATAACAGCTAAACATGAATTCGAAGGCTATTTTCTCCGAATTGACTGGACATTCGGCGTTAATACATTGAGTGTTAAGTAACCTAAAGGAGTATTACTATTACACTAAGTCTCGTCTCCAAATGACTTTCCTTATTCGTGCCCTCCCCTTGCCAAACAAGTAATGCATTAACTTATGTCACTGATAATTCTGATGAAGAGTTATTAGATATTCCAATCTTTTTATCACGAAGGGAAAAGTCAAAATTCGAAAACATGGATGAAACTTATAAGTGTATGAAAAATATATACTTATTATTTTCCGAATCAAATATCAAAGAGTTAAAGTAAAATATTTGTAAATTCCTGGTTCTATTCTTGTTATAAATTTTTGGTATATAATTGCCTGTGCGATATTTTCAGAAATTAAAACTATTAGTTTTTATGACATACAATTAGTTTTTTCATAGAAATTTGGATATTTTCGTATTAATAGAAATGCTTTCGGCGCGAGTTTTCAATCTGTGCGTAGTGTTTTCATTGAAATCCTTAACTGTTGATTCGAATTAATGCGTTGGTGCGAATAAATTTCTACATAATCGAAAGCGAAATCTTTGAACCTCTCTATATATATATACTTAACCTTTTTCAACTCCTCTACAAAGCGATTGTTGCTTTCGAATCCATCTCTAATTAACTAGGGAGTACCATTTTTGTTTTGTTTCTGGACTGTTTAAATAAGTCAACTTTCTAAGCTACTTGAACGTTTTTGGTGACGCACCTTGTATTTCGAATTTCAGTTAAGTAACGAAAACCGCACTGAATGTAGTTTTTTACTTTTCAAATTTCCTCTCTACACAAAGATGAGCCTTATTATTTCTGTATGAAGTGTTCCCAATCTGTGTACTGCTGAATTTTATAAATATTTATCCATTCTTAATGTCCTATCTCTACTTAGAATGAGGCAACATTTAAATCAAAAGGAGCGTGTGGTGAAGGTATCTATATTAGCCAGTAACTTCCCCCGAACTGAAGTGATCATTTTGGTTTAGCTACAAGTCATGTGCTTACTGAACGGAAGGTACCGAGAACGAATCTCCTTCATTGGTGACCCCGGCTGAACTTCGAAAAAACGCAAGCTTGTTTAACAGTCGTGACGTCATCTATTTACCGCAAATACACTCAAGCCATCACGTCCGAAATGAATGACACAACAGACAAGTCATCTCACCTTATGACGCCACTGACAAGCCGTCACGCTTAATGACGAAATTGACAAGCCGTCACACCAAATGACGCCACTGATCAGCCGTCACACCTAAAGCAGAAACAACTCACACGCCCGCCATAACAACGATATCGTTCGTTCACATAAACGACTGATTGGTAGGCGAGTGTGGAGAGGTGGTATCTATAAAAGCTAGTAATTTTCCCTGGACTTAAGGGATGATTTTGGTTCAGTGGTAAGTTATGTGCTTACGGAAAGGAAGGTACCGAGAACGAGAATCTTTTTCAAGCGCAACGAGTCGAAAAAGTTTGGGAAACACTTCTCACACAACGCAATAGTGGTGATGTTACGACCGGTATTATTCCAGTCGACTCTGCTGTGTTTTGAATATTAGCATTGTAAAGTATTTGATATGTATTTATGGTAAAAATTCTGAAGTTGAGGAGGTTGGTGAGAGGATGGTTACAGAGGGTAGAAAATCATTATGGTAAGGCGTATGAGAGGGGTATCATGTGCTCGGAATTTTATTCTATGAAACACCATTTGCGGATAAATAAAAGCCTCTGACATAACGTATAACAGAAGAAGCGATTTATGACGAAATAATATACAGATTGTAAATGAGCAAGATTCCACCCCAAGCATAGTCCTTTAAATTAGATGTGGCCGCATTGACCTACTGGTCAAGGTAACGGATTTGTGGCTGGCCTTTCATGAGTTCGAGTATGATACCGCTGAAGACCTGCTTTGGAGGGGGTGATGCATGTCAAATCTTTCGAGTCTCAAAGGTCCTCTCGTTGGTGTGGTGGGGAAGATAGGAGAGAGAGAGAGGGGTGCCAGCTCAGGTGTTGTCCTCGTCATTTGACAATAGTTCGAAATTACGAGGTCCAAAAGCCCTTGAGTGGCTAAATAGTGCGCTGAAAACAATTCACTCAGTCAATCAGAAGATCGATTTGTAACATTATTAATAGTCCTCTAGAAACGCTTTTTTTTAAATATTGGTACAAGTAAAATCAATCTGACATAATGTCTTGTAATGAGCTTTATTCTATTCCAGTCTATGTAATGCATGATTCAGACATGGATGATACCAAAAGATCATCAAGAGACTATTTTTTTATCAGTTTTCCTTGTACAATGCATTTTTTCGAGTAATTTTCATAACGAGAAGACCAGAAGACCCGGGCATTCTTTCTGTCGCCAAGGCTACATATACTCTAAAAAGTTAAAGACATTTTTGATGTTTTTTTTAAAAAAAAAAGCTGCTTCTTTATGGAGATAATAGTATCAAGAAATTCTAATCATGTTAGGAACATCATACATTCTGCTGTCCTTCCATTAAGGTTCCACACACTCATAATTTATTTATAAATACTATAATTCGGAAACTTCTAGTATTTGGTAAAGTGTATTTATGTTATGTATTTCATAATTGTTAAATTATGGTTTTACATGCTTTTTTGTACCTCATTATATTTTTAGGATCAGGACCCATCTTCCCTTTAAAATGTCCTCGTGACACTTTCCCCTCCATCGAGCAACTGCGTGAATGTAGGGGATTATTTCGGGAACCTTTTGACACTAGCAGTAAAATATGGGATCCTATTTTATTTAACTACGACGGTCTGGCTGAATATCGAAAATGTTTCGGTGTGACAAACAACGGATTGCATAAATTGTGAAATGGACAGCTGTGGATTTTAAATGCGCGAGATACCACCCAAATTGGAGTCCTTTCAATCTCAAGACGATTTTGAATGATTTATTTTGCGAACAAGAAATGGTTTTGCTTTATTTTGATAGTAATAAAAACCTCCAGCATTTTATCTCGGGCTATGTAATCCTTCATTTGATGCGAAGGAAGTCAAAGAATGCTTGAAACATTCAGGATTCTTATTTTCTTTGATAAAATATTTTTCTGAGTAAAATGTTGCAAAATACGTGCATCCATACGTGCGTCATATATCATGTATTTTAAATGGTTAAATTATGGTTTTACAAACTTTTTTGTACCTTATTATATTCTTAAAATCAAGACCCATCTTCGATTTAAAATGTCCACGGGGGGAAACCTACTTAATGTGAAATTCTTTTGATATATAGTTTTCGATATTTAATGGTTATTTATTTCAATTAATAATGCAAGTAGTTTATTTAAAAAAAATCCTCATATCGGTAAATACATTGGCTGCGTATCAATGAATTAATTATCTTGCTATATCCGAGCCCAACAAAATCTAACGAACTATAAAAAATAATTCTTGTTTTGCCACGTTTTAAGTAAAGGTTTAGCATCAGATATTCACATTTCACAATCCATTGAAACTCAGGAATAATTCAAATGGTTTATCATTACGAATGCATTCGGTTGATATAAATTACTAGTTTCATACGTATTACAACTCATTGATATTGAGGAATTAGTTTAAGAGGACTTAAGGATTCGTGAGAAAAATTGTAATCATTACAACGTAAGTGACAAGAAAATACTGAAGAAGATTACAGAAACTGATTTCGTATTTCTCTTTCTTTAAGGTGATTATAGTTTAATCAGCATCGATTTTAAAAAACCCTATTAGAGGGTATTTTTTTTGAAATAAAACTTTATAACTGAATCAGATACACAAGAATTCCTTTTTGATGGATAGCTTAGCACGCAACTAAATTACGGAAGCAAGGGAGGAAGAATCTTTTTTTAGGATATTTCTACCGAATCATCTTTAAAAATTCTCATCTACAAGTCCCTTTACGCGTTCATTCAAAACCTCCTTTTCTTGACATTTATGTGACAAGATTTTTCTTCATCGTCGAAGTTTAAACATGCATTCAAGTAGAAACAGAGTGTCAAAAGCAATTTTTTGTGAGAAGTCCTTATTAGTCAATACAGATCTTAAAAATCCCCAGCCTGTTCATATGAAAGAAAAACGCTATGTTTGTGAAATTTGCATGAAGGCCTTCTCGTATAAAGGTAGCCTAAAAAAACATTTGCGAATTCACACTTACGAAAGACCTTATATATGTGAAGAATGCAACATGCCATTTTCTCATAGAGGCACTTTAAAAAATCATTTGCGTATTCATACTGATCAAAAGCCTTATATTTGTAAAATATGCAATAAGACATTTTCTCGAGATCATAATTTAAAAACTCATTTGCGTATTCATACTAAAGAAAGACGTTATTTTTGTGAAGTATGCAACAGGACTTTCTCTCAAAGAAGCAATTTAAAAACTCATTTGCGTATTCATACAGAGGAAAAGCCTTTTGTTTGTGAAATTTGCAACAAAGCATTCTCTCATAGTAGTAGCTTAAAAAATCATTTGCGTATTCATACCGACGAAAAGCCTTTTCTTTGTGAAATTTGCAAGAAGAATTTCTCTTTAAGAAATAGTTTGAAAAGACATTTGCGTATTCATACAAAGGAAAAGCCATAGGTTTTTGATTTTTGGCCCGTTATCTTTCACTCGCCTCTGCAGCTTGAAACGACAATTCGAACGTCTTTACCTTAAGAATGAGCAGTAGGTTAGGACTTTTAACAAGAAGATTTGTTTAAATCTATTTTATTAAGTATATTGATGTGTGATAAGCATGAAATTAATGTTTAAAATGTAACGATCGTTTACAAACATTTTATTTGAATTTGCTTTTTTCCTGTAACTACAGAACAATTTTTTTGTTCAGGTGATTTTTTTCAATATGACAGATTTTGCATATTTTCTTATTTGGATGTCATGAATTAATTGTTACACAATATCTTTTTTGTATGTTTTTTAAAATGTTGGAATAAATAGAAACATTAAATATATATGTTTTGCTCAAATATTTTTGAATTTCCCTGTCTTCCTTCGTTCATGAAAAATCTATTACATAATTCTTGGTTTTAAAAAGCAGTCTTTTAGTACCTCTTAAAATGAAAGACATATTTTTAGAGTAAATAATACGCAAATTGTTTTATTGAGGAATATGTATACAGAAAAACACTTTTTCCTAAGAATATTTGTATAAATATTTTTAAAGTCTGCTATGAGCAGAAATGAAAGAAATTTTTAACCTCAAAATGATCTGTTCTTTCAATAAGAACAGAACAATGCCAAAATGTTCTGTGATATGTTGAAATGACATCACCATTGTATATTGTGTAATTTAAGATATAACTAACAACTAATTTCTTTTAAATATAATTGCTTATTAAGTCATAGTATTTTTTACTTAAAAGATCTCAGAATCTTTTTTAAATATAAAGAAGGCGGGTTTTGGGTATTCTAAAATTTAAAAAAGTGATCTTTATTTTTAAAATGTTTTTTACAATTTCTTGAAGTAATATAGTAGAAAGAACGAAAGCAATATCCCGAATATTTGAAATTCTTTTTACTTTTTTCGAATCAAGTCCAATTTATTCTAGAAAGTGTTTACCAAACGTTTTCTAAAATGCAGAAATGTCTATTTATATTTTATTGTTGGCCAAAACTGCAATAAACATAACATATCCTCACAAATGAGTGAAACCTGGAACTAAAACAAGATTATAGAAATTTGATCGTGTTTCATTTAGGTTCAGTAGATGAATGCTTAGAATCTAAATGTTAAATAATATTTGATAATTGATATTTTTAAATTATAGCTGAAAAAAGTTAAGTAAACGAAAAAAATTGAAAACTTTTAAAATTGGATGTTGATTTATTTACAAGTAGTTATTAGAATTATTGTGTTTTTAAAGTGGTACATTATTATTAAAGTGAAGCTAATGTACCAATTAACTTATTAAGCTCAAAATATACAAGTTCATTTCTTAAATGACATCTTTTTTGGTTTGAAATAATATAGAGTGAATCTGCAGTAAACCTAGAATTCCCAGTATATGAGGTGCATTAGACTTGATAAACAGGAACAATCTTTGCTGGAGCAACAGAAACTCTAAGTAAACCGAAATTATTATTCAGACCAACAATTCAGTTATTCTAGGCACTGATGCTTCTTATGATGAGCTTAGGGCAACGGTAGTCTAGTGGCTTAAGTAACGGTCTCGTGGCCAGCGTGTCGTAAGTTCGAGCCTAGTACCGCTGAAAACCCGGCGTGTAGGGAGAGCGATACACCTTAAATATGTCGAGGCTTAAGGTCTTTTCGTGGAGAGGTGAGGGGGTGATAGCTAAGGAGTCGGCCTTCTCACTTGATCGCGGTTCAAAATTACGAAGTCCTCCGCCAAAAGCCCCCGTGCTGATTTATAGTGCGACATTAATGCAAGTTCTAAATTTAATCTATGTAATGACTGCTCTTGATCAGGATTCTTTCGATTATACTAATTGAGGTACTGTAACTGCAGAATTTGACTGAGCCTTAAGAATTTATCGATTTTTAACGCGTTTTTCACGTAGAGTAAAAAAAGCGCTATTAGGACGCAAATTTCGTCTTCGTTCCATATTTTGTCGTACCTTTTTCTCAGCAATAAGCAACCGATTGACCTTGGGTTTTTCGACATTGGGTCACATTTGTGCCCTAGATAATCCGAATCATATTTAAATTGAATAATTTTTAAACTTTAAAAAAATTAAAATTTTTTTTAAGTATAGTACACACACACACTACTTTCTGTTAGTAAAAAGTTCATTATTTGCATTATTGTAAAATACAACATGTGAAAAACGCGCTAAAATTACTTGGTCATGCCAATGATTGATATCTTGTTTATTTATCTTTATTATAGTTATAAGTACAAATTATATACAATTAAAATTTTTATGCATAAAATGTCATGAAATATATTAAAGAATGACAAATTAATTGCACGACTTCCCTTTTATTACAAATTTTTTTTATTATTTATAACAAGAAGTTTAAATTTACAAATATATAAACTATCTCGTTACCAGCTCATTTTTCATCTTCGGCAATCAGAGTACGAAATGACATCCAACTTTTATCGAACATAAGAGCTATTGGCAGAGGACCTCGTAATTTTGAACCGTGGTCAAGAGACGAAGACAACACCTGAGTTAGTACCCTCTTTCTGAACTTCCACATCATGTTAATGGGAAGACTTTGAGCTTCGACACAGATTTAATGAGCATTAGCGCCTGTGCACGGTGGGTCTTCAATGCCACTAAGCTCTAACACATGACACGCCCGCCGTGATTCAGTGACCAGGACCACTAGGCAACCGCGGCCACCACTTGGCATGAACACTTTTTATCCACGATATATTTAACGAATAGCAAGCCTTGCTACATAACGGCCTTTGTTTCAAAATGAAGTCCAAATCCGCACTCTAGAAGTCCGTTGAACTAAGTTCTTATTTATGAATTTTGCTTTTTTTGTACACCATGTATCTTTAACAAAATTTTGCGATTCACTCACAATTTCTATCTGATTGTGCAACAAGTCTGTTTTGTGTCTCATTCGGCCGTGGTAGCCTAGTGGTCAAGGTATCGGATCGTTGCTGGCATGCCATGAGTTTGAACCCAGTACCACTAAAGAACCGTCGTTTAGGGAGGCGATGCACGTTAAATCTGTCAAGAATTCAACATCCTCCCGTTGGTGTGGTATGATAGTTAAGAAGGGATGCTAGATCAGGTGTCGTCCTCGTCACTTGACCATGGTTCAAAATTACGAGGTCAATCGTTAAATTCTCTTGAGTGGCTGAATATTGCCACGAAAACAATTCACTCATTCTATCAGAAGATCGGTTTGTAATCCTATTAAATAGACTTTTAGAAATGCTTCTGTTTTAGTTTGGTACAAATAACCTATCAATCAAAAGATGTGGCCGCGGTAGCCTGTCGGTCAAGGTAACGAGGACTAGTGGCTCGCGTGTCGTGAGATTGAGCCTGGTACCGATGAAGACCTGCTATGTAGCGGACGATGAACATTAAATCTGTCGAGGCTCAAACGTTTTCTCGTTTGAGTGGAAGTTAAGAGAAGGGTGGGATCCAGCTCAGGTGTCGTCCTCGTCACTTGACTATGGTTCCAAATTACGAGGTCAATCGTTAAATTCCCTTGAGTAGCTGAATAGAGCGTCGAAAAAAATTCCCCCACTCACTCATTCATCAGAAGATCATTTGTAACATTATTAAATAACCATTTAGAAATGCTTCTGTTTTTTTTTTTTGGTACTGTGATGTAGCCGCTTTCTTTTCCCTAATCGCTGGGAATAAAGTGGCCGAAATGGGTGGTCAAGAAATCTGACCTCCGTTCCCACGATCATTCTTTAGAATCCGGGAGTGGACATATTCCCCGGCTTCTGTGGAATTTCCGTTTCTTACGCATCCTTGGCGACGGCGTGTCTGGAGGCGGACACATGGCATTATGCGTCGGAAATTTCCCACGTTTGAGGAGCCGATGCACAAGGGACAAAGGAAAGCCGAAAAGAGGAACCAGGAGCAAACGGGCCTTTAAAAGGCATGTCGTGAGATTTTTGCGGGTAGAACGAGAGAGAACCGTTTAGAGGCCTCTCAAGCGATTTAGCGAGAAACATACGGCGTCTGCATCTACGATTATAGTCGACCAGCGAAGCCGAAGAATTTTGGCCCTATTACTGAAAAAAAGGTATCAACTTAACGTGATTCTCTATAAAAGTTGGATGTTTGAGATGAACTGATCTTTGCTGTAAAAGAGACTGTGATCCAATCTCGAACAAGTGTAAACATATTCCAGTTAATCTTTCCTTGTAATAAATTGTTTTTATAAGTTGATTGAAGTCATTACAGTACAAATAAAATGAAGGCTGCCCTTCCAGCAGAGTGGTCAGTGAAGCTGACTGCGGTGCCGTAGGGACTGGTTTCGAGTCCCGGAGAAGGCATAGATGTTTGTGTTGTAATCCTTTCTTCTGTCTATGTTGTATGCCCCGTGTTATCCATTGCGTGGTGCACGAGATTTATAGATGTTTAAAAAAAATCACAATCTGTGTGATCTGATGTCTTTTATACGCTTTATTCTATTCCAGTCTATGTAATCCATGATTCAGACATGGAGGACGCCAAAGGATAATCGAAATACAAATGTTTAACAGGTTCTTTTTTATAACACATTTTTTCGAGTAACTAAACATTCTTAATAGAAGAAAAATAATTGCTTTACGATTTCGTAAATAGTTTCCCTTGACTTGCACCAGTGTGTATCGTAAATATTATTTAACACATATTCCTAATATAAAAATTATATTTTTAATAAGAACTCGTCATTACTAAAAAGATTACTCCTCTTTATGTAATAATCAAGGAGTAAATAATTGTACTCTTCCACTATATAAAATGTTTCTTACAATTTTTAACATTTATCTAGCAAAAAGTATTGTAACAAAAGGCTATTTTTTTTATTAGATGTAATATATTGTAAATCACACAATATGAAATTACGGTTCCAAATCAGCACAATACAAAGCATTTTAACCTTATTCTCATTTTGAATAAAGAAAATTTCCCTATAGATCAGCGCTTCTCAAACTGTGAGGCGCGCATCCTTAGGGGGCGTGATAACTCAACGAGGGGGGCGCGATCATATTGAAAAGTCGTAAACAAATAATTATTTTAAAATGTTATTAATTTGCTGATAATATACTGTCAAAATACATTCTGACTTAATAAACAATAAAATACACATTTACACTGAAATAATAAACTTGAAAATGTATCAGTACTGCACAGTGTATTTTATACTTAATTTAACAATACTATAAGAGCAAGTTTATAGTAATTACCAGTGACCCCATGGACTTGTCAGATATAAAATTATATACAAAAATTGACATTTATCTTATTAATTTGTACGGTTTATAATTAATCCCTTAACTGCAGATAAAAAGTTACGCGATTTGCTTCCCAATGCCACCATTTTCCACGCAGGCACTCGTTTGTGATGTATTGGGGGTGGAGGAATAAATAAACAAATCCTCTGAAATAAGTAAGCCTACGCAAACACTCTCAAGGTCCTTCCAAAGATCCATTTCAAAATCTTCGGAATAATTTTATGGATAGCATTGCACAGAAAAGGTCGTATTTTGGAAAGTCGTATTTATACGTCCAGGGCAATTAACGCTTTGGTTGAGCGAGGCGTTTACATACGCCGGTGGAACTTACGAGGCTAAAGTCGTATTGCAAACTTTAGCGTCAAAGTATAGTATTATTGAATTCAATGTATTGTTATTGTAAGGAAGGGGGAGGGGTACGATCAAAATTATGATTGAATAGTGTGTCGCAAGTATTGAAAGTTTGAGAAACACTAGAGGATAAAATTTTGTTCTATTTCTAGATAAATGGATTTATAAAAAAGTGGGCAAAAATTTAATCTGTAGTAGACTTTAAAAACATTCAGAAATTATTCGAGGAACGACTCTGCAATTATTGCGTCACAACTTTCTTAGGCTATTTTACTTGCTAACTGAATACAAAACCTCTGTTAACTTATAACGCATGTTGGTAAAAAAATCCAGGAATCAAGAATATTCAAATAGTGAACACACACTTTTCCTGCCTACTATTTGTATGTTTTGCTACTAAACTCTCTTTATCTTACGTAATTTTAATTCAAAATTAACGAATTCTTGCATGCTCAGTATTAAAGTAATAGTAAACAAATTCATGAAATATTGTTAGAAAAAATATACTTCTATTAAATTTTACCTTTGCTGTATAATTTATTATGGGTAAACGCAGACTTTTTCTAGCAAATGTACAGTCTCTTTCACTGAATTTTACTTCAATCTAACTCATCCCGCTTGACACAGCACATAGGATAATTAATTATCGAATTGCAATATGATTAGGCTTCGAATCCAGAAAGAAAGTGACTGTTAATATCATAAATTTGTACAAACAATCACAAGATAAGAATTTTCCTAACTCCCCATTTGAAAGACAATGAAGCTCATCATCGAAGCAAAATGATTCAAGGGGATCATAGAGAGTTAACATGTTGATGGTGTTGAAAGGAAGTTGTAACTCGATAAACGTCTTTTCGATGCTCAGAATGAAGATTGTATCAAAGAATAATAGGCTTACTGGTTTGAAAACTTATCGAAAATGTCACTCCTGTTAATTAATTTTCTTTGATCATGTCCAACTTCTTAAAACAAGTGAGATCGTTCACGACGGAAACTCGATGACTGAATTAGATATACTGATACTGACATTGTGCGCTGTGAATGGGGAAAAAGGAGACATTTTATCGTCACGATGTTAATCGACTTTTAGAAGTAGACTTTGTGATGTAAAATAGTTAGATTTTTCAGAGTCTTAGACCTTCATAGAAATGTAAGTCGTACTTAACATATTTTTTTAGTTCATCTCTCCAATCAATTTCATACATTATATATTGACAATTAAACTGTATCTTTATATCCACATTTATGATATATGGAGTACAATCCTGACATCATCAAACTCGCATATCTTCCATCTCGCAAACCTTTATACCTTTTGAGGAAGTACTTTGTGGAATAGCCTGGCTTAAGAAATACGTCATTCCAATTGCCCATGCATAGTAACATTTATAGCTTACTTTGCACAGAGCTAACGAGTTTTTATTTGAATATATTATTTTACTCTCATATATCACCATATTGCTTTTCTTGGAATTTTCATTTTATATTAAATGCGCTTAAACTTATTGGTGAGAAAAAAAAATTGCAAAATATATGTATTCTATTTCACGCTATATCCTCTAAAATAATTCCGTAATTCCATCCAATCTAATTAGATCTCATTTTTTAATGGAAATGTAATGTATATTTTTCCGGATACATTAATATAAGTGTTCGTGCTATTTCATTAATTTCCAAAAAATCGCATTCATTGTGAATAATATTCAACCGACGGGACTTAATGTGTGACTATTATATTAGTACATGTTATAAATTAACACCACATTATTCATTTTTACTGTATACTGCATAGTATAAACTCGTACGGACTAAACTATCTTAGTTTTAACTCCCTGGTATATTTGAAAATCAGTACTAACTCATTTCTTTTTTTCAGTTCCTACTATAAGTTCACACACACACTCTCTGTATAAATATTTATTTACATATATATATATCTTCTTCAAATTTTCAATCATTAATAAAATACTTTTTATTCAACCTCTCAAGTTCAAATACATTTTTAAACTTGTAATCGATGACACTTGATGTTAATACAGCCTTTTCAAATATTATTTAATTAATTAAATTTAAATTAATTAATAAATAGTAACAAACTAAAATATTAGTCTAACACCATATAAAAAGGAAAATCGCTCGTAGTGTCCTTGTACCCCAAAGAATATTGCGTTGAACTTCTAATTCAAAGGTCGTGCGTTCAAATCCCACCTGGGATGACCCAATTTCTGAGAATGTGATTTCATTTTAATACAGATAACAAAAATAACAGATTTTAACAAAAATAACAGTCCAACACCATATATGGAGAATTGCAAGGAAAATCACTTTCTATTTTCCCACTTAATATCGTGATTCTGTCATATATATATATTATATACATATTTATATTAATTGTAATTATTTAATAAAAATAACTAAAATAAAATTTTTCTTTGTTGACCTAAGGAGGAATTGACTTAATTTTTTTTTTATATTACTTGTTTCTAATTAATTCCTTATATCAATCGGAAAAAACTTTCCAGAAATTTTGAAAGGTTTTCAGCAGATATTTTCTTTTTCGTTTATGTGTATTCAGTGTGTGGAGGGAGGAGAGGTTGGAATTACTATTGAAAATCCCTGTCATCCCGAAGATTAAATGTGCAGCCAAATTGAAATGATTCATCAAATTTACTATGACACAATTGGCATCAGTAGTAACATCGTTAACATTTTTATAACAGAAAGGTAAGAAGCGAAAAATTGCAACAATTTTACAGAACTTATTATTATTATATTATACTTGAGTTACCAATTATATTTGGGGTACATATTATGTTATACTTGAGGTTTTAAAAATTCTAACCAACTATATGTTTAAATTTGTTATTTTAATATACATGAAAGCAAAGTCTTTATCCTAAGCTTTTGTGTATTAATTATACAATTTATAAAACAACCCCGAAAATTCATACTCACTGGTTTCATTCTAGTGCTTTAATCCTTCCTTCCATTTTACATCTCGTAAATTGCCAACATCATTATTATTATTTCCCGTTAAAGAATACTGATAGTCCTGTGCAGGCTTATCCATTGGTAGCTTGGAGCTGGCTCCAGGGGCCCGGATAAGCTGGACCAGATTTTCCTTGGATTCGCCAGTTGCAAAGGGCCTGAAGATCTGCGCCCAGGTCCCGAATGAGCTTAAACTGGCCACTGTAATAGTTTATTTCCGCTTTCTCTGACAAAACAAACATAACAAGGGCAATATTATAACTGGTTAAAGACAGACCCGTAGAGGAATTTAATCACACCAAGGCTTAGATGCGCACCTTTAGCTTAAGATTTCAGTGAAAACATATGAGCGAAGATCAGCACAACTTGCGCCGAGTGCCCTTCTATCAGTATGTCCAAATTTGCATTAAAGATAGTCATAACTTACAGAAATCAATCACACTACTATCTATAAATATCGTGCTGACGAATATATAACGAGAATATACCAAAAATGAAGCAAGGAAAAATATTTTACTTTCATTCTCTGGTTTTTGATTCCAGAAGTATTAACACATTTTTTTCCGCACACTCATATGTTTCATTCGATGCTTTTGAATTTTGCCTTCTTCACTTAGTGAAAAACGAGGAATAAAATGGAATATCGAAGAACTCTTTCTCAGAAAATTCAGTTCCATGAATAACTGAAATGATTTCCTGAGTAATAATTTCAGTTTACAAAAGCGTTGCTGATTTTCGAACAAACATCCGTGGATTTTGAATGCAGTGCCCCTAATATGCAGATAATCTAGGTAATTTGTAGACCCATAATGTTGTGTGTAACACGAAGCCATGTTCGTTACTTGAGAAAAATCAGAATTTTAATCTGCATATAAACTAACTGATGGGTCATTTATGTACACTTATGTGAATTGCCCTCAGTAAAAAGAACGATAAGTCTAATAGAAAGCGGCCAAAAAATAATTTATTTATAATCGCTTGTAAATAAATCCTCCAATTTTATATGTTTTTACCTTTTTCTATTTACTACATTTTTTATTAATAAATTTAAAGTAGATATAAATGCTTAACAAAATTTTAAAGATATCAATTATTAAATAAACGTTTACATTTAATTTCTCAAAACTCATCTATTTAAACTAAATAAGAGAAGGTAAAAATTCTATAATCTTGTTTTAGTTGGTTTTCTTCATATGCGAGAGATTGGTATGTTTATCAAAGATTTTAGCGTACGGTAAAACAGAGATTTCTGTTTTTCAGAATATTTTTGGTTAACCATTTCTAGTATAAAAGTAGGGGCAGTATTTAACGAAAAAAGTATTCTTAATAAAAGAATAATTCTAACAAGAATTTATATAATTACTAAAAAAGATTAATCCTTTTCATGTCCTAATCAACAGGTAAATGATTGTACATCCACTAAAAATATTTCTTACAAATTAACACTTATTTTTATTCTAAAGCAAGGGTGGCCAACCTGTGGCATGTCTGAGTTGTAAACTGGGACGCGAAGACTTATCGAAAAATTGAGGGATTTGAAATAGCAATTATAAATATCATTTTTGCAACAATTTTTTGAAAGGAATTGTCTCAGAAAAAAAATTCCTTAAAATTTCTTTTAAATACTCTTAATTAGTTGCATGTCTAAAAAATTTTGTGGAAAATACTCTCCATTGTATTGTGCACTGCCTTTCCCAAGGAAATGTGCACACGCGAGATTTTAATTTGAGGAAGCGTGAGATTTTTTAAAAATATCTGGAAGAAAGCAATAAATTGCCACGTGAGTGTTTGCCACTAAAGAATAAAGTGGGCTATATA
>BMAO01036606.1:0-25836 GCA_019973975.1 Trichonephila clavata | reverse complement strand
ACTTTTACTTCATATATTGAGGAATGACCATGGTAGACATTACCAACAAGAATCTTTGTGTCTTTTACATTGAGTAGGTAAGAGTTTTAATATTTACATTCTAATGGTTTGACCATGACTTTGTTTTATCTCATATCCCAAGAAATCAATTGTATCTTTACCAAATTTACATTTTGAGAATTTTACTTAATATTTTCTATTTCACAAATTTAAAATTTCTTCTAAATGTTTTCGTATGTTCTTCAATCGATTCTGAAAATACTATTATACTGTCAAAGTACTTAGTGCAAATTATTTGATATTTATTTAGAATTTATGAATGTTTTGAAAAATAGTTGGGAATTATTGTATCCAAAAGGCAAGCGATTATAAATTGAAAAAGACCATAATTTGACAAATGCAAGTTTTCAGATTCATTATCATCTAATTTAATATGTCAATATCCACGTATAGGTCAATCAAAATGAGAAAATTTTTAGCGCACTTATCTAAACTGCATCTATTCGAGGATTGGTTCCATCTAATTTTGTGATAGCATTCAATCCTATAATCGATACATAATCGTGTTCGATCATTATCCTCTTTTTAAATGCTAACGTTATAGTATATAAGAACTATGAGATGGTTTAATTATTCCTGCTGTCAGCAATGCGTTTAATTGTTTTGCTCATGTCATCTTAGGAGCGGCCTGATAAGGGCGACGTAATGGGTAACTTGGCGGTACGGTTTAGGGAAGCACAGCTTATTTCACCCACATCAAATTTATTTTAGCAAAGACATATGTTTATATTTATCAATAATATTATTAACAACATCATAAATCACTGTTAGGAATTATTTTTATATTAAACACATGATCAACTTTATATAAATAATTTTATTATTATTAACTAAGACTTTATTATTTAGTTTATGCTTATGCGTTTCTTTAATAATTTCTTTAGGTTCACCCTGTTTTGGAATTATTTGCCTCTTTGAAATATATATTCTTGCCCACTAAAAATTATCAATTAATTCAAAACTACCTATAGTCTGACAAGATATGATTTAAGTATGGTAATTCTACATTTACTATGAGGAATTAACATCTTTAATACCTCTATTATTGGTAAAATAATATATTCACTAACCTAATTTGTCTATTAATGGTGGATATGTCCAATTTTATAGGCGTTCTCTATATATATATATATATATATATTTCTCCTTGATTTTGTTAGTAACATACAAATTGCTAATATTAGATCATGTATCCACATTACCTTCCTTTGAATTGATGCTCGCTTGATGCAGAGAAGACTTACCTCGATATGATCGTGAATTATCGCATTATTTTCGTAGTTCAGACTGGATGAAATGAGCATCTGTTCGCAATCCCGCTGACTTGTTGCGAAATCTGTTGACTTCTAAGTACATGGCCGGCCGCTGAGGAGTAAAGATGGTGATGCTGATAGAAGTTGGATGTTGATGATATACCTGGTTGTATACTTACTTTGGGAATAATTAATTAGTGGTTGATCTTGACCACTACGCCATCTTCGTATTGAGTAGGCCAAGTTGTAATGGATGGGAGGTGTCTTTCCAGATATATTTGGGATTGATAAATTCTGCGATTTGTAGTTGAAATTTACTTTCTTGTATGTTCAAAATTTTCATCTTTCTTTCAGCCTTAGTATCTTCTGAACTTTTTAACTGCATTTCTATGGCCTGTCTTCTTTAACTTTGATTATATAAAATTTTTCAGCCTCTGTTAATTCAGGCTACATCTCTGCATTCTATAGAAGTATTCTATGTTAGTCTCTTGATGTTTTTCTGTTTTAATAGTTGAAGATGAATTTCGCTGGATTTATTTGTGTCTGAAATTCGTACTAAGTTCAATTTAAATTGTGAAACTTTGGTATGATTGACTTATTGAAGGTTGCAATGTGTCCACTTACTAATTTTGTTAAAATATAATTTCTTTCTGCTTGCAGTTATTTCAAAAGAATTACAAATATTTTCAAAGTGATCAAGCAAATTTTAAATTGGCATTTCAAGGTTATATTTTTGAAAAAGTTTGATATCTTCAAACGTACTTCATTTTTAACGATGGTTATATGTTGAATACTTGTTTTCTGTTTTTCGTGGTTACTTTCCGTCATCTTTTCTTAATTTGATCTACTGCCTTATTTTCCATCTTAAAATTTTGATTTGAATTTTTCACAACAAGACAATCTATTTCTTCTATGGCTGTTGAATGGCGCTTTCCTTTCGGGACAGAGTTGCGATTTTCATGGAGGAGCGCTTTTCCGGCAACCCTGTTCCGCTAAGAGACACGCATTGCTTTCACTGTTCCATAATTTTCTTCAGCACTTTTCTATTATATTTTGGTTGACTTGCATCCGTTTTTAAATGTTTTAATTTTTCGGATGGCTTTACATCAGTTAAATTAATTTGCAGGATGCAGGTTTTATCCTACCAACTTATTACATGTCGTGGTTTTTGAGTGATGATCAAGACATCAGGTTTAACCATCTTTATTCCATGAGATAATTTTAAATCTGTCTGTAAGAGAGAGAAAAGACGGACACGGTGTTAAACCAAGAGTCCCCAATCATTCAAAAAGTCAGATGTCTTCGGCGCATGTCTATTGAAGCGGTATACTTGAGAATTCTATGATGACATATGGGTAATAAAATTAATGGTCGAGCCGGCGAACTTCTGTTGCTTCAGGTGTCTCTATATCTTGAATCCGTACAAATTTAATTACTCTGAATCTGTAAAGGAAGATAAAGTTAGAGGTATCTAGGTTTAATTTTTAGATATAATTTAATGTTATCCTTACATATATATATAGGAGTTACGTTCCACGTTCTTTTAAACCATGTAATATGAAATTACGAGCATGTCTGTAAAAAAGTTGCATGCATTTATCAAGAATCTAGATTTATATATGTTTCAGTAAGTAATTAACATAAAAAGAGAAACTCATACATATTGCTACAACATATCATAGATGGGTGTTGCTGAAAATGATGTATCCAGAAGCCAGCCTTTAGCTGATACTACAATGAAGCTTCATAATCTGAATAAAAGTACTGCAGATTAAACTGTTCATTTCCCTTATGTGCCAAACTACATTATAGTAAACATTATAATACAACAATATTGTATTTTAAGGTCACACAACAAAAAATCAAACTTGCTAAACTACGCCAATTTCAAACTGAGAAAAAATTAGATGCACAATACTTATGATTTCTAACTTTATTTTGCAGATATTTGTGTTTCAAACCTTTTGGGAAAATATAATCTTAAAATGTTAATTTGAATAAAAAATGTCTTTGAAAAATATGCTATTAATATTATGCAAAACCTTATTTCGAATTTAAAAATAGTTTCAATCATATTTAACAAAAGTAATGATTAATATATATCACTTAAGTTGAAAAAGTACCATATTAAAAAGTTAGAGCTTTACTGGCATTATTAGTTTTTCTTTTATGCCTTTACAAAAATTTCACGACATTCTAGGCTTTATTTTTATTCCTGTTGAAACATGGGGTTTTAACTAAAATTATTAAAACTGGTATTAGAACTTTCACAAAATAAGATCATTTATCGGACATAGCAATACTGTCAATAAAAATCGTTGAAAAGCTAAAATCTTATAGGCATTATTATAAATTCATTTGCCAAAAAAAATCGAGGAAGTACCTATTAAACGACTAAACTAATTTTAAAGTAATAAAGTTTTTTAATACGCATGTGCGTTTATTTATAATTATTCTGACACCATTTATGTGATAATATTTATTTTCCAAAAAGACCTCCAAGGGAATTTTGATACAGTGCCCACATAAGACTAGCTACGCAAGGGTGTAAAAAGTTAAAATGATTTGGTATCGAGTGAAGCTTATGTGATTAGCTGACCGGATAGGTCAGCTATTTTGCATTTAAGTTTATGTGAGAAGCTCAGCCAAGCATTGAGTAGTTGAGAGCATGAGCTCAAGCACGTAAAGCTGCAAAAATGAAGAGAATTTAAGAATAAAAGTAAAGGATAAGAAACTGAATTAAAAAGCACATGGTGGAGGAAATACTATTTAGGTAAAAAGGGCATCTTTCAGCATAATCAAATTAAACGTTTAATTTGAAAATAAAGATTTAACATCTTAATTTTCAGCAATCACTTTTGAGAGTGCTGCTTTTCATTTAAAATCTTTATTCCCTAATTTTTCAATCGTTTTTTAGTTGAAAAGAATCTATTTTGTCATTAGTATTTTTTAAGCGTAACTAAAAATCTTACAATATTATCTTTAAAAAGAAATATTGTATTCGTTTTCCATGATAGAATTAAACATTTCTATTTTATAATAATTAGAAACAATAATAAGTAGTGTTATAAATGAAAAATATTTTTCTATCTTTGCAACCCATTTTACTTAATCTTTGATATTTGCTTGAAAAATTTTTCAAACAAAGTTTTATATATTCCTTTTCTTAATAACGTGAACTAATTTTCTTTGTCAGCAAAATCAATAAGTAGTGATAAGTATTAATAAAGATAATATATTCAATTCGAAACAAAACTAGAAAATTCGATCGACAAAGAAAGTGAAAAACACATGCAGTATCTATTCTAGAAAGCAAAAATTTAATTATGCATTGAGACAAGAATGGAAAGTCGTTACTCGTAACCATGGCAACACTGCATTATTCTTTGAATTTAAATAACGACTTCGGGATTTAGATTTCTCTTTGAATCAAGATCTTCTATTTCTTTCAATCAAATATTCTAACTTAAAAAAACTTTTATCTTGCTCTTGAGCCAATTTTCACATTACATTTTTATGAAAATTATGATTTCTAGTGCAAAGCGCAAAACATAGCCAGAGTTTACACTTTAATCAAAATTATATGAAATTTCTAAAAAGGATGAACTATACATCTTGTTTTCATTCAGATCGAATTTGATCATTTCATTTTTGCTAGAGCATCAGCTGCTAATATTAGAAATACGTTCATTATTTTAAAACAGACCTTGCGAATATTAATTTTAGAGCTTAAAGTATCCGATTACTTGCGACAACTTTTTTTTTTTTAAAAGAAATGGAGATATCGGTATTTCTTTGTAATTTTTAGAATTGTTTTGTACATTTTAAGAAAAAAATGCTAAAATTAAAAAGAGAAAAGAAATTATATGATAACAAATGGGAAAATTGGTAAACATTTATAAATAACATAAACGCAATGTTTCCATCGTTCAAAAGTTTACGAATAAGTTTTTATTTTCAATTTTACGTTTAATTCTGAAATCACCTTCAGGGTAAGGAAATATTTTTATTTACAAAGGTTGTGATAATATTTATCTTAGTTATTATGGAATGCTTTAAAAGCCGTTATTATATCTATAAGGGACTGGTAAATTTTGTAAAAACAGGATTGAGTAATCTGAAGGTTAAAACACTTTACTATCATACAGAATATACACAAAACTTAGTTATATTTTCAAACTTTTTAGTAATCCTCATCCCTGTTTGACTGATTAAAAACATTTCGAGTAAAGGTGTTTTAGTATGACATTTTACTAGAGTAATTACATTCAGTTTTTAAGAAACATCTATTTTTATTTAGTAATCGCAAAATAATAAACTTGGTATTTTTATAAAGTTAATAAGATGTCCTATTAAATAAAATCATAAAAAACTGCCAATTTATGGCGAAATTCACAATTTTAGGAAAGTCGGATTCCTTAAGACTGTTTTATATATATATAAATCAATAAAGAGAACAATTAGTGTTTACCACTTCTTAGCTCTATCTTTGTATTGAAAATTTCCTTTTTGAAAAAAATAAAAGATAGGCAAACTATGTAACAAAGCAATTTTATTTGCTTTTGTTCTATATTCTAGTGAAGTCTTACAACAAATTCCTTTACTTTTAACGTAGCAAGAAGCAAAATATATAGCTTAGATTGTTTCTTTTGGCGGAAAACTTTGTGATTACTTACTAGGAAAACTTTTAGATCTTCAACTGTCAAATAGTTTAACTCCACTTTAGAAGGAGACAATAGTTGAAAATTTTAGTCATTGTAACTTTTATGGTAACTTTTAAATAAAATTAATCGAAAACTGAAGTATGCTAAAATGTTTTCTCTTCAGGGCTTTGTTCCTTGCATTTGTATACGAAAAATTTGTTTTATTGAAAGTAAAAAATCTTCTGCATTTTAAATAATACGCATTTAAGATTTATTTTAATAATTAATTCTTATGTAGGTGATTTGGAAAAAAAACTGTTACTTTTCGCGTAATTTTTTTTATCTACAACTTAAAAGCATTTGTTACTATTTTTGTTTGTATAAAAGTTTATGACGTAAGCCTTCAGTAATACTTAAAGCCAAGAGTTACATATTTTACAAGTAAAGTTTAATTTTAAAATTTATAATTTGTTATGTTGCATCGAATTTATTATGCATGTATTAACTATCATTAAAATATATTTTTCTGATTTTAGTCTGAAATCAAATGTTAGGTGTAAGTACAGTAAATTATCTATTTCCAGTATGTATCTAAGTGTTTTAACGATTTTATAGACAGGTGTTCATCTTCACTGTATTTCATCATAGTAACAGTAAGTTTTCTTGATGAGAATGCTAAAAAGCTTAGAATGAACCTTAGGACACCAATGTATGTAAGAAATACTTTGGAGAGAAATTATAACAGTTAATTTTAAAGCTGATGTAAAATAACGTTTAAAACATTTTATCTACTTAAAACATGTATACATCCATAAAGTTATCAAAAAGATGTATTTCATAATTTAAATAGTCCTACACCTTTGTAACTGCAATAATGATAATTATTTAAATAAATAAGACTATAAATACTATTTTCTATCGGAGAAAAAAGAATTAATTAAAAACAGTTTTGTGCTATTAACATTCTCCTTTTCTGAAGAATCAGTCACACATATTTAGATTAAGTATGCAAAACTAAAGTAAGCTTTTGGAATGTAAAATTTTGTGTAAGGTGTAAAAATGTATTTAACTAATAAAAAACATTTTTAATTGTAGACTTTATCATAGAAATTAAGTTAGTAGTCTTTACAGTTATTAGTAGTACAGAGGTGACCACACGCCTTATTAAACTGCAGCATCAGTATTTTATTTAATGTTTTCTTTAATTTTTTCTTTAAAGTGTGAATCCTTGCTATGATCAGTTTTCTTTCAAACTGCTACTTCGGATAATAAAATTAATTATTATCATTCTTTTGATTTGCTTCCTTATTTTATAACCATTTTACACTCGTATATCACGTTTTCCGCCATTCTGATTTACAGTTCCTTCTTTATTCACATAATTATCAATTATGCTTAACTTTTGGACACCAGTGTATATCAGAAATGTTATATAATTTATCAGTGCATTTAACTGAAGTGTTCTGAAGCAAGTGTAACTACAAAAACTGAACAGTCCTAATAACGTATTCGTGACCAACGTAACTTTTTTGAGCTCACACGTTCGAGTCTGAGTCCTTTAAAATCCTACCGTGTAGAGGGGCTGATTCGTTCTAAATGTGTCGTGGTTTAAAGTTCTCACTTTAGAAGGGGAATGCCAGCTCAGGTGCCGTCATCGTTTGATCGAGGCTCTCAAAATTCTGAGATTCATCACGAAAAGCCCTCGTGTAGCATTCTTTCATCGATAATAATAAATTTATCCTAAACTAACGTGACTAATTATCCTCCTTTAGGAAGACAGTCCTTTTTATACGTTCTTAAAATCCTGAGATTCATCACGAAAGCCCTCGTTGATTACCATAATTACTTTCATACGTGACTAATTATTTAAAGTCCTTTATTCGTTCTTAAAGATCTAGACGTTGACTCATATTAATCCTACTACTATTAAGGAGCAGTCTTCTTTTATATTCTTAAAATCCTGAGATTCGTCACGAAAAGCCCTCGTGTAGCATTCTTTCATCGATAATAATAAATTTATCCTAAAGCTAACGTGACTAATTATCCTCCTTTAGGAAGGACAGTCCTTCTTTTATACGTTCTTAAAAATCCTGAGATTCATCACGAAAAGCCCTCGTGTAGCATTTACTTTCATCGATAATAATCAACTTATCCTAAAACTAACGTGACTAATCATCCTACTTTAGGAAGGACAGTCCTTCTTTTATACGTTCTATCCCTCAAAAAGTGTCGTTCTTCTTTTCAATATTTTAAAACTAATGGGTTAATCTCTTGGCACGAAACCTCCAGGCATACCAAAGCAATGCCAAAATTTTTTCAAACATATTCCCAATATGTCGAAGAATGGTCTGAAACAAATATCACAGAAAACAACAGTTTTCAATGTTGGTTTTTGACTTCATGGCAAGTAAATTGGGCAGATAAAGAAAACAATGTTGAGTTTTTATCGAAAGAAATACCTGACATTAAAATCGATGACAACTGTCTGTTTGAAGAAATTAGAACACTGGATGTATGTACTTAAATTCTGATAAATTAGATCAATGGAAAATTGTCATGTTATAAGGGATAAGTAACGTGGCAATATTTAACAATTTCAAAAATGAACACATTCCATATGAAAATTTAGTTATTCTTGTTAAATTTACAGTGTGCTGCCCTGGAATTAAAACAGCAGCTGAAAGAGTTTTTTTCAACTGGTACTGATTTTTGGACAAGTGAGAAATCAAGATTGAATGCTGATACTTAAGCTGTGGCGCTTAACGTTAAGTTAAATATGAAGGATATTTCTTGCTACAAAATTTCTGATACACACGCACACACATTAAGGGTCTCAGGGGTGTTAACTTTCTCGAGCGGGCTGAAAATGTTTCGAATATTTTGAAATATTAAAGATAAATTATTCTTAAATTACTAGGGTTTTAAGAGTATGATACATTTTATAATTCTATTAAGTTTTATACATCAAAGGCTACCATTTTAGAAAATAGCGGGTGCAACGCAAAAATTACTTAATATTTATTACAAAATTATTTCTTATTTGCATATGCTTATATTTTTTAAAATTATGATTATATTTCAAACATTTCATACTTTTTTGAAAACATAATCCTTTGTAAATAACGTGTAAAGGATTCGAATTATTTAATTTAATTTAAAAGAAGTATACCTGTTTGAAAATTGTTTATATTTTCACCTCTCGAGACAAAACTAACACCCCTGAGACCCCAAAAATGATACATTGACAAGAAAAATCATTCAATGGAAAAAAAACTTGTTTAAGTAAATAATAAAAAAGGATATAAGCTTTATTATATAGATTATTTTTGTTTGCATTAATAAAATGTTTCTTATATCTACATTGCAATTTTTTCTTAAATTTATCGTCCTCCTTTTCATTCTGAAAAAATTAGTCACCTTACTAAAACACAAGTCTATTTTTATTACTCTAATTTTTACTCTACATTTACCAAAAGAGAAAGACTGTCGAAGGTCAATACATACATTTGATTTATAATACATTTGCAGCTATTTGGGACTACAGGTGTGTTATAAGAATAAAACATATCACTGAGAAACTGGATGAGTTTCAAAAAATTAAATTTATTACATTTATAAATGAAGTACATTAATGCAAAAAAAGAACTAAAAAAGCATACATTCACTCTAAAACTGAAGTGGGTTAAAGGGGAAGAGTTAATCAGTTTTCATATTTTTCAGTCAATGATAAACCAGGATTATGTGACTTTTGATACGCGTTATATTACTGATTTATGGACAGGAGAAGCAATTTTTACATGAGTTCGGAATGTAAAGTATCGGTAAATCGATATTTTTATTTATATCACTGAACTTCAAGGTAAGGATAGGAATTTATTACCAAGCATATTAAAGTGCAAGGGCAGATGATTCATATTCGGTTTCTTTTGCAAAAATTACATGTAAGCGTAAGTTATGAAGGTACATAAAATTCAAAGGAGGGAGAATTTGCTTACGATACATGACGAGATACTTAAAGTGTATTGATTATAAACAAACATTCTGGAAGATTTTTTTACTTCACCTATTTTAGCTATATACTTATCTTTTGCAAGTAATAATTAAACAATTTTAGGGAAATATTTTTATTTTGAGTAATGTTTTTTTAACTATTCACACATAATTTCTGGTAAAGAAAAAGTAAAACTGTGAAAATAATTTACTTTTGTAGATAAAATGAATTTTTTAAACTAACTACATTCGTGAGTAATTATGAAAACGTAGTTAATTAAAATTTCGAAGCTTGCATAAGTCATAAAGTAAATATAAATTATCTTTCAATTGGTATACAGTTTTAAATAGAGAATGAAATAACTCCGAACTTACAAATTAATTCGCAATTCATTTTAAGGTTTAAAATAATTTCTAAAATGTAAAATAATACTATTTAAAAATGATTTTACAAACACAATGTTTTGTACAAAAACCATTTAATTAAATATTACAACCAACAAAGTAAAAACAAATTAACTAATATTCAAACAAAGAAAAAATTCAATAAGTAATTAAATGCAAACAACAGTTAATATTCTATAACGAAATGATACCAATTTCAGATGTTTCATGTGATGATGAAATCGTGCATAAAATTCCATTTAGATACGAATATTATTGAATTTTATTGTATCTGCATCTATATCAATGTGGCTTTGAAGAGCTTTAAGATAATGTTCCTGCAGTAAAATAATTCAAGTGAAACCCATTAAATTCGTGTAGCTACTGTCATTTAAGTTTCTATCAGTAGTTTTAGAATATACGAAATCGTCTGCGAAACTTTTCTTCCACGATGACTAAACCGGAGATAACGACTGGTTCTAATAGCTCTATATTTTATAGCTACAATAATTTAAAATTGATTTCTGTTCCATGGCTCTTTTGTTAAAAGGAAATAAATGTTAATGTTAGGGTTCAAAATCATGGTTCTTTTGTTGCTCAAACGTTTTGGGACTGTGACTTTTTTTAAGGGAAACACGTTTCCTAGATGCATCAATTAACATTCGAAATATTACTGAAAATTATGTGCATGCGTAATGTATATGTTATTAAATATTGATGCAAATTAGGTTTAAATAGTTATTAATTTTAATTGTCATTTTGTGCCTAATAATATACTTCCTGAGAACGTTGGGTGGCCGCGGTAGCCTAGTGGCCAAGGTAATGGACGTGTTGCCGGCGTGTCGAGTTCGAGCCTAGAGCTGCTGAAGACCCACCGTGTAGGGGAGCGATGCACGTTAAATCTGTCGAGAGCTCAAACCTTCTCCCGTTGGTGTGATAGGTAGGAGAGGGGGTGCCAGCTCAGGTTTTGTCCTCGTGACTGACAATGGTTCAAAATTACGCGTCCCGTCACCAAACGCCCTAAACAGTGTGACGTTATTATTCACTCACTCACCTGAGAGTGTTGGATTATATATAAGAAAAGAACATTTATTATGGAAAATATTAAACTATAAGGAATGCAAATAAGTTAAATAGGTTTGACATAAGATGGCTTCACCAGTAAGTTACGGTTAAAATTCACAGTTGTGAAACGTCATATACGAAATTCGAACATCTGGACATACCATAACTTTGAAGAATTAGAGATTTTGTATCAGCATCACATAATATTTTTCGTTCGAAAATGTCGAGTTTTGAGCTGAAGAAGAACCGTTTAAGGGAACTTTTTTTAATTTCTCTTTGATTTGACGTAATTTATAGTTGGGGGGGGGATGCCAATTGCTTGTAGAATCAATTGGTGAGTCTGCTTTAAATGAGTGAAGTTTTGCTAGTAGCTTCAAAAGTTCAAGAACGGTGTGTTTGGTGTTGAATACAATGAACATTGCGGAAGATTCTCGGAGGAAGATTCATGCCAAACGCAAGAGTTAGGAGTGATTCAACAAGCAATTTAATATCGTTTAAAGAGTTGAGATTGATTCAGAATCAAGGATATCGGGTTCCATATGAACTGAAGCCAATAAACGTTGAATTCTGACTCTCCGCATGTAAAATACTGCTTGCCAGGCATAAACAAAATGTTTTTTGCATCATACAGCCGCTTTTGCTTCAACCACAGTATATTCATTGAAAGAAACTTATGTTGTGTATTTGGTGGAATAGCTCTTTGTTGGGTATTATGAGCAGGGGCGTCTTAAGGCATGGAGCAACTGGACCCGGGCCGATGGCCTCACCATTGGTGGGGGCCTCATTCCGTTCTCGACTCTGTCTTAAAAAGGTTCTGATCCGTATTATTTTAATGGTCAAATATTATTCCTCCGAAAAATAGGGAATTTCAAACTGCATTTCAGCTGGCAAAAGGATAAGACTATTATTATGTGATGCCCGTCGTAATATTTAGGCCTAGACCTAATACTATAAACAATTATTCAATACATTGAGTCAAAATGTGCCCATCGGCCGAGCCTGTTTGTACCTTGTGTTTTGAGATTGTGAGTCATGCACATTTATTTGTTTCAAATGACCGTTTGAACGAATACTTGACAATAAATGCAATATATTGTATGTCCTTATGCGAACATAGGCCCTACCTACTTTTGCACAGGGCCCCAGGGTCTGAAAGAGTCTTAAGACGCCCTTGTTAATGAGTTGCTCAAATGGAAAGAAACCATTACTGAGGCTTTCTGACAACACATTTAATTCCAACTCAAACGATCACTCAAGAAAAAACGCACTCAAAAAGAACTTCAAACACAATAAAATTATTAACCCGCATAATAATGCTCGTCCATAAATCGAAGTGCCATTAAAAACCAACGTAAAAACAGTTAATTTGGTAACCCTACTCTTCCTGCTGCATTCACCAAACATTACCTTTTCTGGTTAACCCTTGTGCAGACCAATGGCACGTGTCTGTCTGGCAGCATTTCACTTCATATGAAGATACCAAAAATGGAGTTAATTCGTTGGCAGCCCCAAAAGATGAAGGGTTCTTCCTACACGGTATTCGTATACTGCCAGAAAGGAGGGATAAAGTAGTGGATAACGATACTTTGAATGAAACATAATGTGTACACTGTTCACTCGTAATGACTGCCCGATTTCTTACAAAAAATGGTGTATTTTCTTCTCTCCTCTTTAAAAACGTTCGATTGAACAAAATATTAATTATTATTAAGAATGCGGTGTTCATAATAAGTCAACAGCGTATTCAATAAAAATTCAATTCATTAATTGAGAAATGTTCTTAATACATCATATGCATCGAACTTTGATTCGAATTAACGAATCTGTAAATGCTACATTTTATGACTCATTTATTTTTCTTCTTATTTTAATATTGTAGCGCTTTATCTCTGCTGTCATTTTTACTTCTAAATGCATATTTTTTGATCAGGTGCTTATCCTTCTAAATTGTCAGCAAGAGTCTACATTATACAGCTTTTGAATTATGAGAGCCTATCAGCACCCACATTTCTTGATGTAAATGGGTCGCAGGTGTTTGTATTCCCACTCTCTCTCACACTTGCTTGCCCGTAATGAAATCACGTCTTACGTACGTAATCATTTTAAAAGCTGTACATAGTGTTTTAAACGAGTTTTATAATACCTTAAATGTTTGACCATAAAGCTTCATGTTGACAATATTAATTGAAAAATTATAAATTTCACTAAATACATTAATTTATTTCATTCGCATTGAAAATTTTAAAATTATAAAGGTGCCATCCACAAAAAATTAAAACATTTTAATCATGAATCTTCTTTGTCTTAATGTGTTTAAATAGTCATTGTGGGAGACGTTTTAACATGTTAATATTAAAATGAATTGGAAATCTCAACAAATAGAATAATAATACAGTAGTACTAATGGAAAAATAATACATTGGGATATAATACAAATGGAATAGAATACTTAAAACATAATAGAATGCTTAGCAACTAAAAAATATGTGACTTAGAACAAAATTTTCATAGGAATGAATTCATATTGGTCTTAGCTTAATAAACTGGCAATAATAATGTTGTTAAATAAGTTGCAAAGCATTTAATTCTATTTTAGTTGTGCCAAAAGTTAAAGTTCATTTACAATACTTATTATTTATTGATTGATTTTTGCATGACTCTAAATTAAGGCAGAATAGAAAAAAAATCAGGAATACAAATAACTCTCTTCTCAAATATTATAAAATTACAATAAAATTTATGCATAATTTATGAGAGGAAAAAATATCTGGTATTTTTTTTTTGAAAATAGGAAATGTATTTTGCATTTTTGATATTTATAAATTTTAAACTAATGAAACATTAGTTAGAACGTCATGACATTTTGCAAAAAATTCATACATTTTTATAGGTCAAGCACGTAAATGAATTAATTTTTTATTTGTCATGATCTTTTATTGACCATATATTATTGTATTATTATGTTAATGACGTATGGCTGGAAAAGGAATTTTTTGCAATTTCAATTTTTAAGAAACATTGATTAAGTTTAGTTGAAGAAATAATGTGTGATGATAAAAATAAATAATTTTAGTGAAGCTTTCCAACGAAATATCTTATTACGCTTTTTTATTTGGATATCTTATAAGATTAAGTCATTTTTAATCCTTTTCAGATGAACCGAAGTCCGTCTTTTAAAAGTGTGTGGGACAAAGAATGCATAGAGTGGCTCAGTAATAAAACTTAATATTTATCAACTTAAATTTTTAAATATATATATATATTTTGTATATTTAACTTTGTAATTTTTTAAATATCCTTATTTCTATTCATTTTTATAATTAATTATATTATCACTTTAACTGTTTATATTCGTATGATATTTACTTGTAAAGTTTCGAATTGTATATATACTGATATTCATATTATACCAAATGATAATTTATATTTATTGTCTACATGTGAAAAATAGTTTTTTTAACAGATTGTGTTCCGAATATTGAATTCAAAGTCTATTGATGTTTCAAAATAAAAATAATGAGATTATTAAACTCACAGAGTTTTAAAAAATTAAAATGTGTTGGTTAGAATCGCTTCTCCGAATTAAAAACTGAGAGATCATTGATACTCATACATTGTAATACTCAACAACTTTTATTTAATCTGACCACAATATATCATTGGTAAATACCCAATGACAGTAAAATGATATAATGAACCTTAACATAACAAATATTTACTTAGCTTTTGCAGACAACTATGAGACATAACCGCGCAGATTCAAAATGAGTCTAAGAATCACTACGATGACTTTTCATCTAATATGTTAATTTCCTTCTAACTTATAGATTCTAATCAAAATTTATAATTTACAGGCACCCTAATACTCCTTACAATTGTAATCTTATCATCTTTTTTTAACTTCACACCCGTTCAAACAAAAATAATCATCAGTATATAACGATTCCCTATCAGAGTTTTCAAACAAAGTTCTTCAGAGGTTAGTTGAAATAGCGTGAGAATCCGTTACTCTTCTTTATTTATATTTTCACAAAATACTTGAAAAGAAATACAAAAAATTTCGTATTCAAAGAATACAAAATAATAATTAGAAAAGAAAAATCAAAGTTATGTGCTTGTATTATAACTGATTTGAAAAAATTTCCGTTCTTATAAAAATGTTTCAAAAATTAATCTTTTGAATTTCTCTACATTAATTTTCTTGGATATAAGCAAAATTTCTAATGAAATATTTCATAGATTTTTACTTGTTCGATTTGTATGGACATAACAATACGAGAAATAACAGCTTATTCAATGTTAAAGTAGTCAGTATTTAACCCTTTCGAAAGGTTCTACTTTATTTTTTTTATAAATTTGTGGCATTGCTAGTTATTTACCTCAAGGCAAAATATATTCAAAGTAATATAAAGATAGTAAAAAAAAATATATGTTACTATAAATAACGTAACAATAAAAAAGAATTTCTTTATATATATATATACATCCGTACTTTCTTCATTGATAAAATCACTTACTTATATAGTTGATTTCCTGTAAAATGCATAGAAAAGCCAAAAGCGTTTTCAGATTTTAAAAAAATTAAATTTTATACATGCAAAAATATTTACTTCGTATTTGAATCTCGATAGGATATCTTACGTTCTCAAAGTTTTAAAATATTTGGTTGGTAAATCATTTCACGCTGTGAAACGCTTATTTTTTCTGTGAGATCAATTATACTATTTATTATTCACTTTTATATACGATCAGTTATTTCATATCTTCTGCATGAGAAAAAAAAGTGAATTCCAAAAAGACATTTCTAAGTTCCTCTAAAAGCCCTTCTTCAATGTCCCTTGTATTCTATTTAAGTAAAGGGCTAATAAACAATCAAACTAAGCCCTTTTATTATGTTGTCCTAAGCAGACCACCGCTCAAGGTTTATTACGATTGATTGAGGGTATTCAGTCAGGATTGATTCCCAATTTTCAATATAGAAAAATGATTATTTCTATATCAATGATTAGTCAACTAATGTTGATAGAATTGCAAAATTGAGTTCGTATATATATTATGTAGCAATAAATTATATATTTGGTGTTTTTTTTATATTGATCTGGTAACTTTGTTAAAGTAAATGTATATGCATACGTTTTTTAATATGTATACATACATACAGTGTGTGCTTGGATTATTGGAACAAACTTCAAGGAGAGGAAGGCAACTTCACAAAAATTAAAATTTGCACAACAACCCATGTTCGGAAACATCATGTGAAAGTAGTATGACACATGTAGAAAACCAGAGATACAAGCCTTTGAGATCATCTGAAATATCTATTGGTCAAAGATATTGCATGTGTTGTGGTAAATGACATGTAAAAATGTCACAAATCTGTTCAAAGTATCCACCATTACTACTGATGCATTCATTATACCGAACGGACCATGGATTAGAGGTGAAAATGTGTTATTTTGCAACATTGGTCGAGATACCACTGTGCAAAGCGCACACGCGCAGGATGATCTGCGGGGAGCAGTAATCGCACTCTTTGAAGATGGTATGGGTGTTAGCCTTCGTTGCAAAACACGATAAAAATTATTCCGAGATCCTCCTAGGGCAACAAAACGGGTCGTACGCTGGTACTCGGATTCATTCGAATGGTAGCTCACACAATTTTTTTTCCATGCTGAAAGTTCAAGTCTCTCGTGGCCCACCTTCACTATGCCTATTACCACGCAATGATCCATATTCACGCACATTCATCTGCCTGTTCGGTGGATTTTTCAGTGGGTACTTTCGTGAAACAATCTTTCTGCTTCTCGTACATTTCTTTCTGGCAATCCGTAAATCAGGTGCATATCTGCCAGCTTTGTATTCCTAAAACATCCCATACTCCTCTGTGGGAGATGGCAGCTCAGACGACTGCGGTGATAAAGAATGCCACCTTTCACCGAACGAAGACGTTTCCGACCATGGATTGTTGTGCAAATCTGCATCCTGGGGATGTCTCCTATCTCCCAATAAAATTTGTCTTGATAATCCTGGGACATTTTGTATATTACATGGTTTATCGTACTTTATGTGTAGAGAAAAGATTCACGCTCTCAACAAGTAGGTTATTTGGAGTAAATCGTAATTTATTCTGTAACTCTCTAGTAATTATAGATTTTTTTCTTCTAACGAGCCAAGTAGCACACATTTTTAAATGTTCAGAACTGCATGGATTCAGAAATCACTCAAATAGTGAACAGATCAATTCATTGACATATGGTATTATAAAAATAAAGTCATATTTTTAAATGTTATTAACAAATGAATAATAAAATAAAAATAATCTAATTCTGAAAAAATGAAATTATTTTTCATTTTTTGAAAAAATAAGTTTTTTTTAATTACGTTATAACTAATCAGTAACGAGACTGCTAAACAGAAACTATAACAATCGTTTTATCAAAAATAAGCATATTTTATGTAAAAAAAATTTTCAATCATAATTTATTTTGTGAATTCAAATTTAGAACTTTGACTTTTTCATCTACGTAACTTTTCTCTATACTTGTAAGTAATGAAAAGTTCTAATTTCATGAAAAGGTTTATGATATTGTATTATTAAATGAATAATAGTGAAAATTCCATCTTATTGTTTGTAAATGGATATCATTTCTTAATTGAACAAGGAAATTTTACGCGTAATCTTACGCATTGCTTTAAGTCATCCGGAGGGCGAACTTTTTCAGAGTACGGGCTATTTCTAATGTTTTTAAGGTGTTGCGATCCTTCTAGTAGCGTAGGTGTGATCATTTTGTACTAAACTTATATATTTCATTTCTATATACTTGTTTTTGACATTGTACGCCTCTTTTAAAGCATGAAATATTACTATTTTTACTACAAAAACACAAATAACAAAAAATTGTCAAGTTTTGGTTTATCAACTATGAGTGACCACTATACCGAGGAACGTGAACGTTTTCAATGCAATGAGCAAAGAACATAAGTGAACTAATGAACCTAAAAGTGAAGTTCGAAGCCGATTCCCACACCATCGCGGGACATGATTTGAACTCGAGAACCCAATCCCGTGGAAGCATTGGGTGTGAGATGACGTCTCAATAGACAATACCGTATTGTAGAAGAAAGAGCTAATCATCAATATTCATTCACTCATTCAGTGTTGAGAAATTCATTTCTACAACTGGCATCACAGGTCACTGGTCACTTTTTTCCCTACAGCGGCAGGGAATTTGTTAAGCGCCATTTTTCGCTTCCAATGAAGGTACATGTGTGTGTCTACATATTCATCTAATCATTTGCTCAGTAAACACAGTCGCATCGATTGCGAAAAGCAGATTCTCCAGTCTAGCTGGCCTCGGTGTTTCATAATTATTTCTCTTTCAGTATGCGAGTCTTAGGTCCCAGTAAAGGAGGTCACCTTGAAATGATTTGGCAGTCCATTCACCAGTCGATCGCGATTGATTTAACACCCTTCCTTACTTTAAATTCTAACCTATAATCACATTTTCCCGGTGCTTTATGTAATAAAAATATTTTTTTTATTTCACATAATAATGTCTCCTAAGTTTTGGAAATGAAAAATTGTCAACTCTGAGATGATTTTATAATTGTTGCGTTACACTTGCTTATTCTGAACTATAACCAAGACTTCACATACCATACTCCCTTAACTCCCTTAATAGATTTTTATAACATGTCATAAAAATATCCAAGAGACAAAATCAATTAGATCTGAATCAACTTTGCTATTTTCCATTTAATTGTCACTGATGGAATAAAGGCACGGATTCTCTGTCTCTTAAGAGAATAAAACCGGTAATGTATCGTCTTTATAGCTTCATTGAGTCCCAAAATAATTTCGCTTCGTATTCCTTTTTGATAAAATAAAACTATTTTATTATTAATAACAATAATATTTTACATGATATTGATTCTAGATATTTTATCTCATGTCTTTCAAGATTTTGATACATATAACGGCATAAAAATGATTTTCAGATTTTTGTTCCGATCTTGTTTTTTGTTGTTGTTGTTTTCCTTTCTAATACACTTTGTCACTTATTCGTAAATTAATTACAATAATTCATACTAACTGGACACGACATCACCATTACAATAATTCACATAAAATTTATTACAGTTTTCCATAAATAACAATAAATTATGTATAGGGTGGTTTTTTAATGACACTAGATTCAGAGACACCTGTAGCTCGATATAACTACCGCACTTACCCCGAACTTGGTATGGAGATTGATGGTGACAAGGGAAACAAAATTAAAGGAAATTTATGTGATTAAGACATGGGAAACACAAAAATTTATTTTCAAAACTCAACGAAAATGGTATTTTGGACGCTGTTGTTGCATAAGAAAACGAAAATTTACATAAAAAAAAGAGTATCAAAGCAAATGATTTCACATGTGACAACTACGCTAGTAAATTGTGCCATAAAACTAGTAGGCAGCTCGGAAAATTATTATTCTCCGTTAAGTGAGCCATTTCCAGTGAATTTGCAACTCGCATTACCGGAACATGCATTATTGGTAAAGCTGTATTATTTGAATCAATACATTGCATCCACAGCTCTTCGGGATCTTAGAACAGGGCAAAAACTACGCAATGGATCTTTATAGTGTGATGCTTTGAATGTAGTGAAAAAGATTGATTAAACAAGGAGTCTGAAAATTCACTCAGGCTAAGGACGCAAACCTGGGTAAGAAGAGTTGATAACAGATGTGGCAACTGCATTCATCTGCGGATCACAAAAAAACATTGTTAGCAGTAGCAGCGCCAGGAGTGTAGCTTGACAACTGAATATGAACTATTCCACGTTGTAGAAAGTCTTGTGGTGAGTTCACCTCTACTATCCTTACAAAATCAGCCGCTTACATAAACTCAAACTCAGTGATTATAGTAAGCGACTGACATTTGCTCTGTCGTTTTCTGCCAGGATGGAAGTTGGCAATGATTTCCCGTAGAAAATTTTATTTGGAGATTAGGGCCATTTTCACCTGGATCATTCTGTTAACGCTCAAAATTTCCACGCTAGAAATCTATTAACAAACATATTGCCCCTAACCATCCTCACACAGAGCCAGAAACTCATATGAATTCTGCAAAACCAATGTTTGGTGTGGCTTCACAGCCATTCATTGTTCATCTTTTTTAAGACTGTCACTTCGACAGGAGCAGCAACATATACCATTAATGCACAACGATACCTCAACACGCTGAATAATTGTGTCATTCCACAACTTCAACAATGAAAATATCTCAATTAGATAATCTTTATGCAGTTTGGTGCACCACCACTAACTAGTGATATGTTACAGCAGCTGTTGTTACACGACTAAGTGTCATCAGTAGCAGTTTTAAATTTGAACGGCCACCTCGTATTCCTGACTTAACTACATGTGATTTTGGCTTTGAAATTACTTAAAATTAAAAGAGATGCAAACTAAAGTGTCTTTTTGGACAACATATCACAGGACATGTGGAATATTCCTTGTGACATGTTTGTATGACCGTAGAGAATACACAGCGAATGGTGAACACATTGAACGTAATAATAAAGCATGACATCTCACTAAATTTTTTCATGAATTAATTTTTCTTTTTATTGAAACACATTTTATATTGTAGAACGCTATAAATAACCTATCGATAACTTTTGGAAATTGTTTTACGGAATCCTGCTTCCTATGAGATCATAAGTCTATTTAACAAATTTGGTGCAATTTCGATTGTTAGAACAGGCTACAGGTGGCTCTGAATAGTGTCAGTTTCAAAGAAAACACCCTGTACTTTTTCGGAGCTTTTTCCTTTTTTTATAGCATAATTTGCTGGCGGATTTTGAAGTGTGAAATCAATTGCTTTCATACACGTTTCTTATGGAAATTCTCGGTTTGGTAAGATACAGAAGCGCTATTAATATCTCTATCGGCAGTTTTAAAAAAGAATTATTTTCATAGGATCCTGTTTCACATGTCGTTATTAGTCTCTATAGAATATTTGGTGTAATTTTTATTGTTAAAGTGAGTTACAGGTAGCTCTTAACCGTGTCAGTTTCAAAATAATACCCTGTGTTTTTTGGAGTTGTCTACGTGTTTTATAGCCCAAATTACTTGCGTGGTTGGTGCATAGGAGATAATTTGCTTTCATATATCCGGTGAGCGACAGTAGTACCCTAAATAAACCTATCGGTGATTTTTGGAACTAATTGTTTTCTTGATGAAACTCTGGTTTTTATTTCACCATTAGACTTCATACCAAGTTAGATCGCGCAACAGGTAGCTCTGAATAGTGTCAGTTTTTTAAAAAATCACCCTATATACTAACGATTTTGTAAATAAATTATCATGTATATATATCTTACTTAAATACACAAAAAACATTTAGAAATAGGGTTCGACCCCAACCCATATTGGTGGATTTTCATGATGCAAAAAATCTACAGTTTCCGTGTCATAATTATGCGGCATGGTAAAGATCCCTAGAGCTCCTGTTTGACTCAGATGCTCTCGGCAAAATAATTTTCTTACGCAATTTACATCGTCAGAGCAGGTGTCGCCCTCTAGGGAGGTAATTGGGCTTCAAATATAAATTGTGACAGTTGATATACACCTATATTGTGCCATATTAAAAAGTGATACCAGTTCCCGTGGAAGGTACTAGGTTTGCAAAGGTTATTACCAATCCGCATCCGCATTTGAAAAAAAATGTTCTGAAAATACTTTTTTAAGATGTTAATGATGCATTTAAAAATAATGCCAGAAAAAAATATTTTGTCAACATCGTTTAATAATTAGAGGTCTTGCAGTCTACTGTAGCTGCACATTATATAATAGATTCTATCAAAATTTGATTTGTAGAATTATATTTTGCAGAACATTAAAATGTGTTTTAATTGTACATGAAAATCTCCTTCTAATACATTTCCAAATTAGAAAAATGAGATGCCAGTTCTAATGTTGCCTCCATCATATTTCATCATCTTCAACTTCACGATTTAATAGCACTACTATATGCAAGACCACAGCAAGACATTTATCCGGAAAACTGTTGAATGTGATTTGGTTATTACAGTTTTACTTTTTTGTATTTAGTTTCATAAAATATTCTTATAATTTAATATGGCGTGTATATAATTTCTTAGGAACTGTAGTATTTCATTGAAAATAAAGATTTATGATTTATACGATGGTAAATTAAAAAGTAAAGGTACTTTTACAATGTCTCTTTTCAAGGTTTGACAACAACGTATCCAGCGCTGAATGAGGGGTAGTCGGCAATTCTTCTGAAGCGAATAACTGGCCTCCTTTCCTCGTAGGTACAAATCGACAATGGAGTTGTCATGTTGAACGGCTCCCCAACGACCACGAGGGAAAACGAGTGACATATTGTATAGAAGTGTTGCCGGCTACCCCTCATTCAGCTCTGGTTACCCCTGTTGCCAAACCTTAGAAAGAGAAATTGCTAAAATCCTTTTTCTTTTTGACTTACTCTCGTATATTCAAATCTCTTCTGAAATCCATGTGTTCTACTTCTGACAAAATCATATATTTTTATTCATAATAATCACTATGTTCCGATTATTGAGGCATTCTTCATGATAAATGTACACAAATGTAATTTGTAAGAAAACACAGCCATCATTATTATTCTGTTGCAGAGGAAAATTGTGAGAAAATCTCAATAATAGTTTGTGCTCAGAACAATAGATATCAGATCTTATACGAATGGATTTGAACGATTGAGGTATATTTAATTGTTATTGTACATTTAGCTCAGCAACCATGGAAACAAATGCTTTTTTCGGAAAAAAACGAAGCTTGGCGAAGACGATTATAAGGGAATAAAACAGGAAATGGCCGAGACTCAAGTAAGTAGCAACACCGATTAATGGTAGGAGAAATAATGAAACAAATTTTCGACGAAATTTTATACACAGTGTTAAATATCCAGCATATTTTCCCCATTTTTGAAACCACGAGAACTGTTACAAAGCCTTATCTAATGTTTTCTGAAAAATATAACAAAACAAAATATCGGCAAATTGGTGGATATAAGAAATTTCCATTCACATCCCAGACAAGTATATTCTCATAATTAAAATTTTTACAGTATAGTTTACCATCGTTAAAAAAACTTGAATCAATTTATTATAACATCGGTTTTATGGCTATAACTTTCATTATTGAAAATGTTTAGTTTTATAATTATAACTTTTTGTGAGTGTGATAATGCTCTCTCTTCCATATTATTTCTATATATTTCAGATTGAATTAGCCTTTCATATTTAATATATACAGCGCTTATTACTCTATTTCTTTTTCTTGAGTTTTTAAAAGTATGTTTCATTGTTAAATACATAAAAGATAACTTTTTTTTTACTGAACTAATTCCTAAATGGTATTTTTTGACTGTATAATGTTCATGTTATCTTTGTGTGACAAATTAGAACAGTTCTAACATACTTAAACTTTTTTGAAACCCACAAAATGTTTTACTTACTTAGAAACTATTTCGCTTTGTGACCCCTTTTCTAGAACACAACTTAAGCATTATTTTTACAGTACTATTTCCTTGTAATAAATATTATTTTTTCCATATATTATTCTTATACAGGCGAATTATAGTTATCATAATTTACTTCTTTCAGTTCTCAATATTATCCCTCCTATTACTATTTCTTTTCTACCTCCTAACACCGACTTTTAATCGTTTCTTCTTTTTCGCTGGGTTTCACCGTCTCACTCAGAATCGCGCGATTTCCATGGGCAACGTACATGCAACAAAATGTGCGCAATCCGCGATTTCCGCGGGTTTTCATTTTTTCTGACTATTTAGCCTATAAACCCGTACTGTTACTGTTTATGTTTTTATGTTCATATTTTTATGTTAGTTCTGTATTTTAAAATAAAACTGTTTAAAAATTTTTTTTGAATATTTTAATTCTAAATTGTAGATTTAATAAGAAGATTTGAAATGCGTAATAAAAAATACTCAATTTGTGAACTTACTTTGATAAAAAAACTACGAAGCGAGAGGGTTAAATTTGTCTAGTCTACAGAAAGATGGTCTTAGTACAAAAATAAAAAAGTTGTATGTAGACATTTGACAGTATGCAGTATCTCCCGAAAATCTCCCATGTATCCAATAAAGTTTTCAAATGCAGCATCAAAAATTGATAGCTTACCTGAAAACAGATGAGAAGTAATTTTGTTTTCAATTAGATAAATCCTTCCATTATAAGAAACTCGAAATTAGAAAAGATCTCTTCGAGTAGCTGACTGAACATTATCCTCCACCACATTCATATGTCAAAAGAACTATAAAATTATACGCCATAAGTAATGTATTTTTTCTTTCACACATTGTTTTTTGTCTGTGGTTATGAACATGCGTTCGGATACACACACACTCAGGTTTTTCAATAAAATTAAGTGGAAATGTGTGTGTGTGTGTGGAATGTTGACAATCGGCAATAATATGCATTTAAAAGTTAACTCTATCTTCTTAGTATCTATAATGCCAAATAATACCTCAATAAATAAAGTATAAAGCTCCTTATTAAGTAAGCTATTCGATAACGTTTCTATTAAAACCGAAAGTTTATGTACATTTGTCTCTTTTATTCGAAACATTATATAGAGTTGTATTTGTTTCAAATAATTGCTTGTTATTTTATAAAGAAAATAAAGTTATTAATCACGTTAGATTTATTTTTATTTCAAAGCTATTTATAACATTCATAACACTTAAGCCCTTACTTCTTTATCTAACACCATAATCTTCTTTTATCCATCTTGTCACTTTCTTCCAAAATGAGAATTTGGATGTCAACTTAGATTTTTCTTGTTATCCAGACCCATATTTCATCTAAAGCCATTCCTGAAAGAAGCACACAAAAGACGCAGTCTTTACGGCAAGTAGTTCTCGTTATTGTTATGGCTCAATTTATAGCACATCGCTATTTACCGCATTTTCCTTAATGATATACTGTGGGTACAAGTTCCTTCCTTCGAAATTTTCGATTTGAACAAACATGTCGCACAGATTTTTTTAAATTATTATTATTGTATTTAAGGGTATTACAATTATTGTATAATATTTGTCAAACGTTATGCTTAACAATTCTCATAGCTAAAACCTTAATAACTTTGTCAATAAAACATCGAATGGAATTTACCCTGATTTGTTTCTTTAAGAAAGGAAATTTTTTAAAAAAATAGACTTTCTAATATGGATTTTAATGGATTTATTTAAACTACGTTATGGATTTAAGGAATATAATTGAAAAGATACAATATGTTTTATGTATGGTGCTTAGCTCTATTAATTTTCAATAAATGAATAGCATTGCATATAGGTTTTATAAAATTATAATGTATTCTTTCGTAATTTGCTTTACATTCATGCACATAAGGGCATACATA
>BMAO01036605.1:169198-314413 GCA_019973975.1 Trichonephila clavata | reverse complement strand
GGCGGCTAAGGGAGAATGCAACCCTTTGCTTCCCTTGGCGACTGTTGTCGCCGGAAAAAAAAAATTTGCGATTTTTGAAAAAAAGTCCGTATATCGAACTTGTTCCCATTGGCATTGTTGTGATAATACCCAAGTACCAAAAAAGGTACTTACGTATTATAGCAACAATTGACAGCACTATTAATAACTCATCAAATTGGCAACCCTTATTTTACATGTACTGTATGCACTGAATTGGCAATCATATGCTTCATTTCATATGATGTCGCTAATAGGTTGTGATAATACATAAGTATAAAAAAAACTTCTAATACCATATGTTAGTAATTATGCTACAATTTTTTAAAACAAAGTTCTCATATAATTTAACATTAATTTGAGTTCAACAAACTTTTCTTTTTTTCATATATGATTTTAAAAATTTACTCTTTTAAAGGAATTATTCTTTAAGCAAATAACTATTGAAAGTATACAAAAACATTTTTTAAAGGTAATTTTTTAAAGTTAGTTTGAAATCAATTAATTTTTTAATCCAGCTATCAACAAAGAAATTTTTAAAAGGTGTTTAGTTCAGATACCAACAATATATACTACTAATATCAAGGTATCTTGACAAAAAAATTTTTTATTTAAAAACTAATGTTTTTAATTTTTTAGCATTAAGGCAAACTAGCTAAGATGACAGAGACAATAGAGTATTTTGGTTTACTTATGCAACTAAAAGAATTTCTATCTGTAACGGAAATTTCAACTTAATTTACAATATAAAAATGCCTTAGCATGATGAAAATTCAGGTTAAAAAAACTGAAACAGCTAAGAAATGACTGGACCAATAGAAAGCCAAATATTTTAGTAAGCCATGTTTTAAAAACAGTTTTCAAATTTTAATTGCCATTAGAAGTGAGAAAATATTTTTATACAAAATGTCATACAACAAGAAAAAACACACACTTTTCAACAAACAAACAAAAAATGTGAGATTGAAAGCTTAAACATTTTTTTTACTACTAATCAATCAAATATTACAGTTGTTTCAGGAATATTCATTGATGCTTATCGAAAAAAAGTTAAAATAAATTATATTTAAATATACTAAATAACAAAATAGGTAACTCGTTTGTTGAGCATAAACATATTACACAGAAAATACAAATAAAGATACAATACAAAAAGTAAGATCGAACCTAAATCTTTGTCACTTATTCCCAAATGATTATCAAGCTCAGTACATATTTTTGAAACTAGTGACAGATACTCAAGTTTTCTTATTTCTTCCATCTCTCAACTTATTTTCATAATTACTAACAAATATTTACTTCACTTCAATCCCTTTTATATCACTTCACTTCATTTCCCCTGCTTTTTACTTCGCACACCAAAGCAATAAAGCTTAGAAAATGAAGTGCAAGTTTTGGTGCCATTGTCGTTCTTAAGGCCTTATCACACGTACACGTTAGGTGCGATTTTTGTTCCAATTCATGCAATTTTTACTCCGTTGCCATAGCAATGGCTTTCGAATAACTTTTTGCCAGTAAGCTAAGAAAGTTGCTCTAAATGAAAGTTGCTTGAAATTCCAGCCAATGGGGTTCTTCGGCGCCCCTCGTCATAAACAAGATGGCGGTAACGGTGGTAGTTTCGCATCAGATATGGCGTATAATATTTTAATGGTGTACACAATATTTTAACGGCGTATAATATTTTAAACATAATGATGCTCCATTTCTGTTTACCCCCATAAACAGAAATGGAGTTCGCGCCAGCGAAATAAAAGAAATAATATTGGATGGTCGTTTTCGAAGCAGAAAAATCAGCGAGTAATGTTTCAATATGGAGAAAGAAAATGGCTGAAGTCAGAGCATATGTCGTTTTGTTTACAGTAACCCTTCACCCTCAGATTCGACGAAAAGTTGGGTGAAAAAATTGCACGGAAACTTCACTTGTGATACCGCCTTTAAATCGTTGATCGCATTAATGGTGACCCTTTCAAGATTAATCTTATTTTAATAATTTTAACAAGCAAGTTTCTTGTCAGTAATTAGGCTTTCCTTTTATTCAGGACAATATCTGAGAATTTTACGCTGATGGGTGCATGATAACGACTAACTTAAGTAACGAAAAGATGCTCTGGATTCTTTCTATTTGAAGGGACCATTAGGGAGCTTGCAAGTATGGCACATAGTTTAAGCTTTCGTAGACAGGTAATTACAACTCAATTTAGGCAGGTATGCCCTAAGGAAGTGTAGTCAAAAGGGTCAGATTAACTGACTCTAGAGTCCTAGATGTTTTCTTCCTATATCGGGCCCCTCCCTCATACATAAGAAATAGAGAGCACATAAAAATATAAGTAACAAATAAAACAAAACTAAATAATGTGAAACACTAAAACCAATTTTAAATTTTCCTTAATAAAAAATTTTCAATATACAAAAATAAATTTCAGCTTTATTTTAATTTTTTTTAAGAAAAGTGATTTTGTAACTATAGTTATAGCTTTATAATCATACTAACTGATATACCCGTTCTTCGCATGGGTGAATTGAAAAATTAAACAATACAGATTGAAGGATAAAGAAATTTTTACTGAATTAATTTTACGGGAATTGCAAATGTAACAGAAAAAAAGCTTTTTGCGTATCTTAGCTGACAAACAACAACAAAAAAACATATTTGTTAAATTTTAAGTCTGTAGATCTAATAGCTGATAAAAAGGATTTTTTTAAAATTTATAACGCCCTGTAACTCTCTTGTGGGCCGATTTTTGAAAACACCTTCCTAAGCTGATCTCTGCTCAGCAAAAGTAACACATTGTTATAAATTTTGTCTAATGAACGCTTAAAATAGAGTAAATAATTTATATCTGGATGTGTAATACGTTAATATTACTTTCTGTTGTATTTATTTTAATGTTAAAGTGGTAATATATTCGCAAGCAACGCTGCTCCTTGCATTATAATGGCCATTCAATGGAAACATAACGAAATGTTGGCGACAGAGCCAAGTTGGCATCATTTCTGGCGACCCTGTTGGCAACTGGCCGAGGGATTGAATGGTGCAGAAGTTGATATGCCATAGCGCCACCTGGTGGGGAACTACAACAAAAAGGATTGCACAAAAACTTTTTCCAAAAAAGATCACATATTTGCCAATTTTCATATAGTGATAGGTTGATAATAAAATTATAAATAAATTAAATGTAAAAAAACTTTTTTAAGAACAAGCTTTTATTTAAACGCGCTAAAAAGAATAAAATAAACTTTTCCTTTAAAACTTTTTTTACTATCAACTTATAACGTCATTACACAATTTATATGATATAAAAGCTTGTCGCAATATTTAAGTACTCATATTTACTTAGTTTGAATTTTTAAAAACGAAAATCAACCAGGTCAAGTTATTTATTTTACTTGTTTATCTACACAGTTAAATCTCGCGACAAGCTTTTATATCATATAAATTGTGTAATGCCGTTATAAGTTGATAGTAAAAAAAGTTTTAAAGGAAAAGTTTATTTTATTCTTTTTAGCGCGTTTAAATAAAAGCTTGTTCTTAAAAAAGTTTTTTTACATTTAATTTACTTTTTACTTTTTAGTTATCGCTGGACAGGTTTCTCAGCCTGTTCAACTCATTGAACACTGGTTCGCCATCCCTGGTTTAGCTGAATTAATTCTCGCAAAATGGTATTAGACTAAAAACACAATTTTTTCAAATCCGTAATTTTTAAGCAATTTTTTCAATCTTCGTGCAGATTTTGGGTAACATTGTTCTACACACGAAAAAAAAAAAGGTTTAGTGAGATTATCTTCATAAATGACAAAGTTATTAAATGTTTAATTAAAATTTTGACTATTTTTGAAAAACTTAAAGAATATATTATTTATTTGAAATATTTTGAAGATAAGGGATATATTTCTCTAACACAGGGGTGGCCAACCTTTTTGGGAAGCGTGCCACAATCTGATAAAAAAAAAGTTACGCGTGCCACTTCCAACATTTCCACCAAACTAAAAAATATACAAAAGTGAAAAAATGTTACTTATAGGCTATTATGGGTTATTTACACCAAAAACATATTTTTAAATGCAAGTTCTATGTAGCGAAAATGTAAAAAAAAAATGGTATAAAAGTTAAAAAAAAAGTAGAAACTTATATTTTATTGTTGGTAAATTTTTACAGGATCAGTCAGTTAGCTTATAATAAAAATAAGCAACTTGAAACATTTAATTTTAAAAGATTACTAAGCAGTAGTCTTTCTTATAATGGGGCTTTTGAATTTTACTGTTTTTGCAAAATCATCTACATTTGGATTAGTTCGTGAAGATGCTAAAAAAATTAAGCGTTTTAGGTGCATATCAGTCAATTTTGAGCGATATTTTGATTTAATTACGTTCATAACAGAAAACATTTCTTCACAAACATATGTTGATCCAAACCTACAACAATATCTGACCGATAAATCATGTAAATTTGGAAAATTGCTTGGTGGCACAAATTTTCAAAATTCGATGTAATTCGGATCATTTGCGGTTAAAATAATTTCCTTATATTTGCTTTTCAGATTAATATGGTGCTCTAGGTCAATAATTTTGATTTGTACCAGAGGTGGGTAACAATTAATGTTTTGAAGAGAAATCGAAAAAGGATTAGTGAAAAGTTCAGTATTTTTTTATCATCTTTAAAATCCTCAAACCTGGCACTGAAAGAATCCTGTAAAATGGATATTAAATTTTTAAATCTATCATAGTTCGGAACATTACTAACTTTGGCAGATAATTCCTGCATGAATGGGAAGTAAGTTAATTTTTTCTCTCCAAAATCCAGACAAAAAAAGTAAAAGTTTGTTCACAAAAGGAGATATATGACCAACTACGGTAGAAAAAATACAATTATTTTCCCTGTAATCTTAAATGAAAATTGTTTAAATTTTCCATTATATCGGTAAGAAAAGCTAAATCCAACTGCCAATTTTCACTCATGAGGAGCGAGCATTCACTGGGTAGTTCGTCGTTTTCTTCCAGATATTCTAAAACACGTTCCCTCAAACTACAAAATCTCGCAAGCGACTTTCCTTTGGAAAACCAGCGCACACTACAGTGAAGGAGTCACTTGCCATTTTCTTTCGTTTCTTCGGGGAAAGCATATGAAATCTTCGTTGATTCAGAGCACGAGCTCGTATTTTGTTGATGCAGCGCACCATGGGGTCAACACCGAAAGACAAGTTTAAGACCTTGGCACAAAGAGCTTCTCGATGAATAATACAATGACACTTGAAAACTTTTCTTCCCAAATAATTTTCAAGCAATGCAACAAAACCTTTTATTCTGCCAACCACGCAAGGCGCTCCATCTGTGCAAACACTGTCTAATTTTGTCCATTTTACTTTGTTAACTTCAATTACATTTTTAAGTTCCTTGAAAATGCCTTCACCTGTAGTTAAAACTAGTTGGGGCCCAAATCAAGAAGTTCTTCAACAGTATCAAAATTATTGTTCGTGAAACGCACAAAGATGCTTAACTGCGCATTGTCTGTGATATCACAGCTTTGATCCAAAGTTAACGAAAAACATTTGCAATTTTGAAGTCCAGAGACAATTTGCGTTCCAACATCCTGGCCCACGTCATCTATACGACGCATGGCCGTATTTCTAGACGAAGCTATATTATTAACCATATTTTTGATATTTAGATCACCAACATTTTGGGCGAAAATTAAACGGCTACATTTTATTATCTCCTCTCCATCAGAATATAATTTTTTCTTGCGGGATACAACAAAGATAGTTCATAAGAAGCCTTCACCATGGTTTCCATTTCGTCATTTTTCTTCTGGAACAAGGATTGTTAGTCGGCTAAAGATTTCATTTTTTATTGATAAATTCCGTTCTCAAATTTGATCCATCAGGATATTTGCTGTTGAAATCACTATGCAGCTGTTTAAAAGGGCAGTCTAACATTCAAATGGCAGTTAAATTCTTTTGGAACTGCTATACAAATTCCACACAAAGAGGCTTGGAAGCATTTTCATGCGTTAACAAGTATTGTTCTTCACAGACAATTTTAAAATCACGTGCTGCAATATCCTTTTCATAATTTCTTTTTGAAGTCGTAGGTTTACTTGTAAACATGTTAAAAATAAAAAAAAAAATTAAAACAACTACGCTCAACGCTAAAATCTAAAAACAATTTTAGAAAAGGGAAAAAGGCTTATCATCTTCTTAAACAGAGTTTAAAATGAACTGATTCCGGCAGCTAGAAACAATTTGCCGATATTACGCTACATATTTTTTAGGCTCCGAATCCAGCATTCTGATTAGTCATGGATGCAAGTTCTCACTCCCTCTGCTTCATAAAGCGGCTACTTTGTGCCGATAGAATTACTTCTACCTTATCAACAACTGCTCTCCTAATATATTGCAGAATTACTTCTTGAAATTACAGAAATCGTAAATAGCCAACACCTTCGGAAAAATCTTTTTATTTGACATCACGCTGACAGCCAATATCTATAAACACTAAACTTCAGCACTGCACGGAAAAGCTGAAATTCAAATGGAAATCCGAGATGTTAAAAATTAACCACCCCCGAGAAAAGGTGACTTTTTGGGCAGATTCGACCGTCCGAGAGAGGGAAAATTTATTTGTTTTTGTCTCACGTTCTCAACACTTTTCTCGGAACTTTAGAATGCTGTGTAATTGTAAGTTTTGGAGAACGATCTCATTTTTGGCTCTATACTGAAGAAAAGAAAATATCATCTTCTTAAGCAGAGTTTAAAATGAACTGATTCCGGCAGCAAGAAACAATTTGCCGATATTACGCTGCATATTTTCTAGGCTCCGAATCCAGCATTCTGATTAGTCATGGTTGCAAGTTCTCACTCCCTCTGCTTCATAAAGCGGCTACTTTCTGCCGATAGAATTACTTCTACCTTATCAACAACTGCTCTCCTAATATATTGCAGAATTACTTCTTGAACTTACAGAAATCGTAAATAGCCAACACCTTCGGAAAAACCTTTTTATTTGACATCACGCTGACAGCCAATATCTATAAACACTAAACTTCAGCACTGCAAGGAAAAGCTGAAATTCAAATGGAAATCCGAGATGTTAAAAATTAACCACCCCCGAGAAAAGGTGACTTTTTGGGCAGATTCGACCGTCCGAGAGAGGGAAAATTTATTTGTTTTTGTCTCACGTTCTCAACACTTTTCTCGGAACTTTAGAATGCTGTGTAATTGTAAGTTTTGGAGAATGATCTCATTTTTGGCTCTATACTGAAGAAAAGAAAAAAATTTTGCAAAGCGCCTTTAAAATCTCACGCTGAAAATTTCTGTTTTCTTACATATTCTCTTCATGATAATTTTCTATTGTAATTCAATTAATTCAGTAATATTTTCATAAATTTATTGTAATTTTTCAATAAGTCTTCGCGTGCCACAGTTACGACTCCCGCGTGCCACAATGTGGCACGCGTGCCGCTGGTTGGCCACCATAGCTATTAGATAGCTATAGCATTAGCTGCTCTAACATATTAGAAGAAAATTTTAGTTGTTTATTAAAAAACTTCAAAAGGCATTTAAATATTTGTATTAATCAATAAAATGCTTAAGACACATTTTGTAATCAAAAAAGAAAGTTTTATCAAATAATGATAATTTTTTGCTGGACATTGAATATCTTCTACGTAAGAATCTATTTTTTTTAATTGCTCAAATCATCTTTAGAAACTTGATTTTGAAAAAATCAATAATTGAATTCAAATTAAATTAACAGATTCTATTTGTAATTAAATTTAAGGACACATGTCGTAGTGTGTGTTTAGATTACTGGTGATAAAATGAGGTATATTTAAATTACTTGTAGGCTTAAAATTAGAAAATTTCTTTAAAAAATTCCTTCATTTTATTATAAAATTATTTTTTTTAATCGAAAATATATTGCATTTCTAGATAATTTTTTTCTCTTATTGTTTTCCTAGTGGATTCCTTTTTGATGGGTAAGATACATAAAAAAATGATCTTTCCGATTCTGTAATTATTTTTTGTCTGAGTTTCATAGATTAAAGTTAGATAAATTATTTAAAGAATTTCTTCAATACTCCATCTCAGTTTAACTTGTCAGCGTTGAGAAAGGTATACAATGTACCAATCTACTTGAAAAATAGCTCTACTTTTATGTTTTGAATTTAAATCCAAGAAAATAGATAGAAATTTGTAAAAAAATTGCATACGTTGTAGAAATTAGATTATTTTTACGTTGTAGAAATGTGATTATTTTTTAGACAAAGTTAATTAATACTGTCAATAGCGCAACGTTATAAAATTCCAGTTTGGCTGAAAAACGATTTTCGACGCCAACTTTTGTCATTGTTGTAACAATAAAATTATTACTACAATGCAGATATATCAAAGTTGGCCCCCAAAACTAGTTTAATGTTTTTAATTAATATCTTTTTAATTAATTGCAATATCGGAATGTAAATGGTCAAAACATGCATTGTCATCCAAACTAAACGTGTATACAAAATTTCAGCTCAATGGGAGGAAGATATCAGCTTCAAAATTGAGTTGCAAGATTCCACCCGAACAAATTACATACATACATACATACATACATACATTGTAAGTTAAATAAAAGCTTTTAATAAAAAAGGTGCTTTGAAATAAATTATCAATTTTTATTGTATTTATGTTCAATTATTTTGGCGATATGTCTTACACATAAATGATAGATATACGCTGTCGCGAGCTTTTTTGTATACGTGATTATATACGTATAATTCTAACGGTTTTTACAGCGCACACTAGAATAGCTTGCAGATAGCAGAATTTTTTCTTACTTACCTGACATTTATCGTTATATTTTGGACACTTCATACAATATCTTTATAAATTATAGCCTAAGTGTTATTCTGATGTATAAGCAATATAATTGTAAAGTTTCATTAAAATCCATTCAGTTGTTTTTGGGTGAAAGAGTAACAAGCATCCCCACATTCAAACTTTCGCCTTTATAATATTAGTAAGGATAAAAATCAATGTATTTTTGCTTATTTGTTAACTATACTCAACTGTCGAACAGATAAGTAAACTGTCTTATTAACAAATCTTCTTAAAATAACAGTTTTACTGCTCCCTAGACATTTGTGTTGTGATTCGAGAAAAACAATTCTTTAATTACAAAATTCTTTTATTATTCTTCGACACGCAGGATAAATGACGCTTTTTACAGTTTTGAATAAATGAAGCTATTTACATAAAAGAATGAATAAATTGAGAGCACACGCTCCGTAAATATAAAGTATAATACAGTTCTTTTCTTAGCGTAAAACGTAAACTGTGTACAGTTACAGTTATAGTTAATATCTTTATTTGGGATTTGGAGCAACAAAGGCTATTATCCCATACAAAACTAACAGGTATGACTATGTTAGTTAATGTCAAAATATTTCATCTTCTGAATAAAAAATCGGAATGTTGATCTGTTTGATGTAGCTTTCTCTAGTAACTCTTTGAAGGTGATATTGCAACCAGGATCAATTTTGAGAAACGCTTTAAGGTGATTTCGAGGTTGAGTATATCTGACACATCTTAATAAAATATGCTCCAAGTCATTTAAACGATTACAAGAATTACACATTGCATTATCCGTTAAATTAAATTTTTTAAGAAGTCCTGGGTAATTATCATCTTGCTAAAGATTCGAGTGCATAAAATTTCTTCTCTTCTATTATTTGTCCATTTAGAGATGATGCCAATGTTTATAATATTGCCCAAATTTTCAAAATACTTGCTTGAATAAAAATTATTATTTGCTTTCTTAAATCTCTCGATATATTTTTTTACTGATGTCTTCTGAAGCAATCCAGTCGATATAAACGTCAGACTCCGTGACAGATCTTGCGAGAAAATCCGCCTGCTCATTCCATAGTATATTAGAGTGTCCCGGAGTCCAGAGTAATATCAGTTTATGGGTATAATATGATTGCATGTAAATTTTGCTAGATAGTCTGTGAATCGCCCTATGTGATGTAATAGAATAATTTTGAAGAGCATGAAGAACAGAGAGGCTATCAGATAAGATTAGCAGATTTTTGTTTGAAACAGTCAGATCATCAAAAGCTTGGCAAATAGCCAATGCTTCAGCAGTAAAAATAGAATTATTGTGATTTATTCTATAAGCAAAAGAGAGATTTTCTGTTATACCAGCTATGGATGTTATTTGATCGTTTTTCGATGCATCAGTGGCTATTATATGGAAGTCCTGAAAATCGTGCTCAACTGTTTCATCAAATAGACCCCTTATAGCTGAATTGGTAACTTTTTCTCTTGAAATTTGAAGTTATTGGTATATATTTTATATGGGAGAATTGTAAAGGATGATATTCTGGGGATTGTGATGATTTGGTTACTATTAGCATTTAAAGTGAGAAGTAGGCTAACAATATTATTTTTATCCTCCTTCATAATTTTTAAGTTCAGATTGTCAGGATTATTGCTATATAATTGAGAAAAGGTTTGATGGGAGATTTGAGAGAGAAAAAATTTATTTGCCAGTCTTCTGATTTTGTCCGAGAGAATTTCTTGTGTAAACTGTGTAGAATAAATATTCCATAAACTTATTTTTCTAAAATTGTGTTGCCAGATTCAGAAGTTAATAAACAAACGAAAAACAATTATCAAATAACATAAAACAGGAAATGTTGAACTTATTAGGAGTGGCAACATACTCCCACCTTTTGTATTGCGAGCAAACTGAAAGCAATACAAAGCAATAACAATAAAATACAAAATTACAATTGCCTGTTTTAAGCATAGGACAATTAGGTATATAACTGCTAACAATAAAATGTAAAATACAAGTATAGTTAAATTCAAATTTAGAGTCTATATCATTAATATTTACAACAGTCTTAAAAGTTCAAACGTTGTCTGGGAACTATTCGCCGACCGCAACGTATTTGCTTCACCGGCCGTGAAACCATTGCCACAGGGTTGGGAACTGGTGGGCTTAGAACAGATACCTCTGGATAGTATGTACTGTTAACAACTGAAAGCAACTTTCTCTTCCTAACAAATTTACTGTCTACTAGGTCAACTTGAGGACCTACGCAGTAAAGTTCATCGGTTTCTATATCCCGTATCCTCGGCAGCTCAACACTATGTAGGTTTAACATGGCCATATTAACCACAGGCCTTTTACGTCCATGTCCTAAAATTGTCCATCCGAGTAAAGTCTCTACTGCTGAAACTCCAGATGGAAATACCTCAATTCTTCCGGTCAAAATACTTCCTAGTAAGTCCTCTCCTAGAAGAACTCTTATAGGTAGTGTATCTTTTCCAACGTCTGTTAATTTTATCCCTCGAGCAGCCAGATCAGCAAGTAATGATTCATCACGTATTCTAGGCAGCTTTGAACAAATCTTTGTTTGATCGAGAAGAGACATTTTATTTGAATATTTGCAATCTAAACTTTCAACTATTACTGCATATCTTTCATCTGCATATACCTTTCGAAAACGTTTCTTTACCAGAAGGACACAGCTTTAATTCTTCAACTAAATCTTTTTCAACATACGAGTGATGTGAACCATCATCCAGTAAGGCGCGTACACAGATTTCTTTATCCTTGTGGCGCAATCGGATCATTAATGTTTTCAAATATACTTCTTGTTCTGTGGGAATATTTATCAACAAAGCTTCTTCATAGATCCCTTTATCCTTTGGTGAAGAAGGATTTTCTTTACGTAAATCTGGGCAAAGTAACACGTAATGTCTCTTTCCACAACTCAAGTATTTCGCACTACTGTGATACTTTTTTGCCATATGACCAGGTTTAAGGCAAACAAGGCAGCATCTCCGAAGTATAACCTTCAATTTTTGGTCTTCGTAACTCTTGTTTGGCATTTCTTGACAATCCTGGCTTGAATGAGGACGGTCACAAAATATACAGCTTATTTTCCCTGCATATGTATTTGCTACTAGTGTAGTAGCCGTAGGTTCATCTCGTTGAACTTGTTTATGAAATTCCGTTTGGTTCGTTTTACTTCCAAACCCATTTTCTGCTAAAATACGACGTTCTTCTCCCTCTACTTTACGACGTAGGAAAGTCATCAAATTTTCTAGAGCTTTTTCCTTTTCAAGGGCTAGATATTGTGGAACCTCTCTGTTGAGTTTATGTCTGTCCCAAGCCTTGAAGACTTCAGCTGTGAGACATGATTCCACAACAGGATACAGCATTGCAGCATAATTTGTGATGTTGTCACATTTAATATTTCTAACACTCGCAAATCGGAACCAATTTTATCGTATAAATCAGTTAACTTTATGGTTGATTTATTATTCACTAAAGCCAAAAGATCTCGAATATAGACTTCAATCAGTAAAACTTTTCTTCCAAATCGAGACTTTAAATGGTCAATAACTTTTAAATAATTGCCTTTAGAAGGAAGATTACTTTCAGCAATATCACGTGCTTTAGTTTTTGGTTTTAATGAAGAAAGTAGGTATTGGAACTGATCTTCTTCTCTTAAGTTTTTATCTTCATGAACCCGGCAAAATATTATATTTGACCCCAAATTACAATCCATGATCTAGGCATAAGGTCTCATACTCTTTTAAACTTAATTTTGGGAGTTTCAAATTATCCAGTGCAATCTCTCTTGAAATTTCAGATTTACTTTCATCTTGTTTGTTATAATTCTTCTCGTATATAACCCTTATTTTAGTAAATCTGTCCCTGTACGATTCCATTGTATCATATTCTTCATCAGTAAAATTAATTATTTCTTTAATATCTTGAACAACTCTAAATAAACGTTCTGCTTTTTCGCAAATTTTACTGAACTGAATGTCAATATTCTTTTCCCTATTCATACTACGATGAATATCATCGAAAGATTTAGCCACTACAGCAAACAAACGGCGTAAATTAGTTCTTTCAGCTCTTAACTTAGCCTCATTATTAGCTTCAATTTTTACTTCAGCCTCATTCTTCTTTTTGCCTGAATCTCGAGTCATTTTACTTATTTCGAACGTACATCAAATTTATCTCAAACACTCAAAACAAGACAGAACTTCTTATAAATAACACAGAAGCAATCACAAATTAAATAAATTCATAAATTAATCACTTTACCCTTAAAAAGTAATAATTCAGTGCGTAAATTTGGATACTTCAGGTTGGCTAAATTACAGTGTTCTGTCCTGTCGTGGACGCCACTTTGTTGTGACTCGAGAAAAACTATTCATCAATTACAATATTCTTTTTTTATTCTTCAACTCGCAGGATAAATGTGGCTATTGACAGTTTTGAATAGAAGCTATTTACATGAAAGAACGAATTAATTGAGCACACGCTCCGTAAACATAAAATATAATACAGTTCTTTTCTTAGCGTAAAACGTAAACTGTGTATAATATTCCATAAACTTATTTACTAAAATTGTGTTGCCAGATTCAGAAGTTAATAAACAAACGCAAAATAATTATCAAATAATATAAAACAGGAAATGTTGAACTTATTAGGAGTGGCAACAATTTGTTTATGTGATGATCCAGTCTTGGCGACCAACTCCATTCTATAAAACTTTATGCAATTGATTTTCTTAAGTCCCTCCAAAATTTTTGTCTCCTTCCAGAGGATGCAGCAATCATAACTTAATTGTGAATAATCCTTTAAATGAGGGAAGAACGCTCTAAAGCTATTGAAAGAAAGAACAATTGTACTTCCGGCATATTGCAATTGATAAACTAAACTCAGTGGCTCAACAGCCCATGAGGGTCAAGGCCTACTGTGCCCATCTCAGCATACATGACACCTAGGGCGTTGAGCTGCATGACCAGATATCCCAGTCAGGTGGCAGTCTGACGCGAAACCCCCAGTGTTTAGTTCTCAAACTAGCTTAATACTCATTTATCGACCTCCTGAAGAGGTAAAAGTCTGAGTCAACCTTTCTCAGCCCGGGATTTGAGCCCTGAACCTGTAGTGTGGAAGCGCGAAGCACTACCCCTCAGCCACTGGGTTTCATATTGCGATTAATACATCTAAAACTAAAGCTTTAATTTTCAGGAAAGGTCACATCCTCCCCCTTCAGATAACTAGTTTAACAATGGTACTGGTTTTGGAACTCAGGTAAAATATGTAAGAGTCATTCTGGATTCCAAACTAACATTTAGGAAATACATAAAACGCATTATCAATAAATGTTGGGTGAAAATTTAAAATTTGTATTCCTATTAATAGAACTTTTCTTCCATCTTTTCCTTCCTAGCATAATTCTATTAGTTAAACGAATCACATCTCACACCGACAATCTTATACTCCTCATGCATTTGAGCTCCTTCGGCTGAAATTCAAACACTACAAAATAAGTGCTTAAGAATTTAGCCAATGTCCTTGGTTTATCTGAAGATCTCGAAATACTATTAATCAAAACTCATGTCAATAACCCCGCAAAAACTTTTACAACAGTGTATCTAATTATTAAAACCTTTATTAAAGCTAAATTAATATTTGCACATAGCAACGGATCTCATGTTTATCCGAACAAAAAATTCTAAAATTATTTCCATCTTCCATAATTTTTTATCGTCTTCTTTACGTATAGAAATGCATAAGAAACTGTCCTGTTAAAGTAGGTCAACAAAAAATGAAGCAAACAAATGTGCACATCTCGCAACCCTCTTCTCCAAAAAAATCCTAACCCCCCGAACAAAAGCATTCCTTTCGAACAAAAGCGCTTCTCCAATCCTTCTTTCTGAATATGTAGATGTAGAATGGTTTAAATTCTTATCCCTTCGATTGATTATTTTGACTGGACATTTAGCAATTCCTCGTAAGCTCGACTCTTAAGAAACAGCCATTTCTTTTCAAAACGCAGTGTGAATCATTGACCTATTTAAAATTTATTTGAATTTGATACTTCTTTCCTACTAATACTAACTTGTGTGGCCGCGGTAGCCTAGTGGTCAAGGTAACGGACTTGTGGCTGGCGTGTCATGAGTTCGAGCCCAGTACCACTAAAGACCCTCTGTGTAGGGAAGCCATGCACGTTAAATCTGTTGAGAGCTCAAACGTCCTCTCGTTGGTGTGGTGTGCTAGTTAAGAGAGAGGGTGCCAGCTCAGGTGTCATCCTCGTCACTTGACCATGGTTCAAAATGACGAGGTCCGTCGCCAAAAGCCCTCGTGTTCTTAAACAGTGCGATGTTAATATTCACACACTCTCCCTACTAATTTGTTCCTATTCTGAAAATTTGAATCCTTGTATTTAAACAAAGTAAATCCCGTTTATATTACTTTTACACTGAAATTAGATATACATTTGCCATCGAAAGTCTGCATACAGGCATTCATCTTACGTGTTTATGCTACAAATACTATTAAAATCTCGCTTCAGAAAATTAACATAACTGCCAGGAATTCTTCGAAATTTCCTTATTCAAACAAAATCAACCTCGACATTTAAAATCAAGAATGACTATCAAATAATCACCAACCACCCCCACTAAAAGTCTGCGTACACTCTCTCTCTCAAAATAGAGCTTATTATGTGAGATAATTATACCACAAGTCGAGTTTTTAAGTAATTATAAGCTTCTATAGCGATTTATTTGAGATTTGAATGCTTATGTGATTCCATGGTAGGTATAAAATTATTTAACTTAGTGTGAATAGAGACTTCATTCAAAGAGAGACGTTCAGAAACACAACATTTAATGACAGGAGACAAGACGAAAATATCATACAGGCACATTACATGAACAGTGCAACAATTTACACAGCGCCATCTGTTGGCATTCACACAAAACTAATACACACATATCAAACTACACAATATTTAACACTCCCCCCCCCCATGCATCCTCCAAGGATGCATCAACCAGTATTTTTAACCTCTAAATTATACAGTCTTTCAACTGGCCTTTTTATAACACTTTTTGACAACTGTGAATTTCACAGGATCGAACCTTTCCATCTCTACCTGGAAATAACTTTTTAATTCTACCTAATTTCCAATTATAACGCTTAACATTATCCTCTCTGATAAGAACAACATCAATTTTAAGATTTGGAATATTTTTTGATTGCTTGGTAAACATTACTGATCTTAATTCTAATAAATATTCTTTAAAAAAACGTTTCCAGATATGATCTACACTATTAAAATTCGAAGGTAAACAATCGTATCTATCTATTTGCGTCTATCTTCTCACGAACAGCACCACACAGAAAGTCGCGGAAGGTACCAAAAGATCGGGAATTTTCCGGGGAAGCCGTATTGCCTATTTATATTCCGATATTGTAATTAGTTAAAAAGATATTAATTAAAAACCTTAAAACGCCTAATTGTTTTACTCCTGCCGGTTGTTTACTTGGCGGAACTTCCCTTCCGTTTCGGCCGAGCGGTAATCTTACGTTTTCCACCATATTAAAATTGTCATCTAATTTTCGGTGTCGAAATTAGACAAAAAATAATTACAGAATCGGAAAGACCATTTATTTCGCCACGACACGGTATAATTTTTTTTGTAAAATAAAGATATTTTCTATTTTTTTCTAATTTTTTAAAATAGTGTTAAAATTGATGCATTTTTATGAAAATTATTTCTAAATCGTTGGGTATGAATTACTTTTCGTGTTATTAAATCTATATTCTACACTAATTAACTTCAAGCCTTTCTCTTTTAGATCCATTCATTTAAAAAATAAAATTTCCAAAACTTTTTTTTTTAAAGAATTTTTAAAAAGTAGTCTTAATTTTTACTTCACATTGAATAACTTCGTCATTTATGAAGATAATCTCACAAAACCTTTTTTCCGTGTGTACAGTAATATTATCCGTAACATATACGAAGATTGAAAAAAATTGCTTCAAAATTACGGATTTTAAAAAACATTTTGTGATTTTCGTAAACTTATGTTTTTTTCTGAGAAATAAATTAAAAAGTAGTAATTTGTACATTTTTTATTTCAAAGTACGTTATTTTTGCAAATAGTTGGTGATGTTTGAGAGCATTAACGTAAAAATTACGCCCTTAAAATAAAGGTAATGATTTTTTAAAATAATTTAAAATACGCGATTTTACATTTAGCCAAACATTGGTTAACTGTCTGGTGACGCAGTGCTGAGAGCTCCCGCTACACTCAAGACTATAACTGCAGCACTGCCGTGCGCGGTCAATGTGAAGGATGATGTCCGCCTCGTAGAAACCCACCGGTCGTTTTTTTCATACTTGTCTTAAATTTTTTCTCCTACTGGACATTGCGTCACCACACATCATTACACACACTCAGACCCCCATGGGCAGCCTTTTTTGAGCCAATATCCTCATCACTACTACATCCAAATTGGAAGACACTCTCTCTTCCACCAGATTCCAAAACCGAGCCGCCAAAGATTATCGCCTCGAAGCCCCGCCTACCGGCCTGATCGCCACTCATCCAATTGCTAATACAGAACTTTTTCTAGCCAGATAAGGGTCTCAGGGTTCCCAGAAACCCATGCACCCGAAATTATATCCGTATTTTTTTTCCCCCTTGAAAAAGGCTTTTTTCTGATTTTTAATTTTTTCCCCCCCGGAAATAGTCAGTTAAATAGACATAAATTCCTTAGGCAAAAAAAAACCTATGTTCATATTATATATTCTTTATTATTATTTTTTTTTTAAATATCAAAAATCAATAAATTTTTTACAATACATTTAAATGTAATCGTGAATCGAAATTTTTCAATCGTTATGTTTCTGCTCTGGCTTACCGTCATTTCTAAAATATTTTTGAATTTCTCTGGTCAAAGAAAAAAAAAGATAATTTTTTTAGCATTTCTTGGACAAAGAAAAAAAGATAAGTACTCTCTTTTTAAGTTTTAATTAATATTTTTACTTTGTTTGATTGTTTCTGTTTTAGTTTAGTTGTCGATTTTCAAAGGAATTACTCAAACGTAACGTATTTATTTGCATAATATTAGATCAGTGATAAACTTTAAATTGTTTTTGTATATGTCTTTCTTAAAAGTAAAAATAGGTGCTTGAAACTTTATTTTGTAGTAATTTATTTAGCATGTTTTAATGTTTAAAATCATTGCATCGTATTAATTCAATTTGCAAATCAGGTCTAGCTCTAAAGTTTTAAATAGTTTTTTTCCCCCCGCTTTGTTTTGATTGTTTTTCATCTGCAATGCCTAAACGGAAAAGAAGCATTACAGGTGATGCTGCCCGTAGAAGGCAGGCAATTAGAGAAGGCAAAAGAAGAGCCACTGAAACTGAAGGAGAAAGAAGTCACCGATTGGCAGCCATGGCACAACGTGACCAGGAGAGAAGAGCGGAGGAAACTGAAGAACAGAGAAGTCACCGATTGGCTGCCATGGTACAACGTGACCTGCCGGTAGAGGAGCATATTGCTTCAGAATTCATGGTCAAATTTATCACAGGACTTCTCATTTACATCCAGCTCAAGCAGGAGAAGAAAAATTTGCTCAGTTATATGTTTTGGATTCTGAACTTGCTACTTGTCAACGAATGGAGCGTTGTCAAAATTCTGAATGCAATCTGGAACTTATGAGAAGATTTGATGAGATAATTAGAAGAGTCAACCCTTTTGCTGCTGCGTACAAAATGATGTGGGAACTGGAGCAGCAGGTGATTCGTGAAGAAGGACATGAGGCGTCGGAAAACGTTACCATGTACATCAGTGATAAGAGACTTGATTTTGACCAGCACAGAGGAAGATATAATGCTCCCAAAACAAATGAGGTTGCAATGGTGTTTAAAAGCTCTGATGGCATTCCGCCAAATAACCGGGATATCTGTATTTATCCCAAACAACGCCAACTGTTCAGGATTAATACTCTCAATCCTAACTGCGATCCAATGACTTACGTTTTATTTTTTCCATGTGGTGAGAAAGGTTTTTGCGTTCATCAAAGTTTTACCGAGTTACAGTTTTATGTGCACCGTTTATCAGTTAGGAAAGATATTTTCAATCCTATTTTGTATGGAGGTAAGCTTATGCAGCAGTATGTTGTGGATTCTTATGTTAAGGTTGAGGGTAACCGTTTGAATTTCATTCGTCACAATCAGAGAACACTGCGAGTTGAATCGTATTTGGGTCTTGCTGACCACGTGAATGCTCTGGCTACCGAAGCTGGCATGAAGGCAGGTGTTACCCTCATTCTGCCATCAAGTTTCATTGGAAGTCCTAGAGCAATGCAACAGAACTTTCAGGATGCCATGTCGGTTGTTAGAGATTTTGGTAAGCCCGACTTGTTTTTGACTTTCACTTGCAACCCAAAGTGGAAAGAGATCAAAGACAACCTTTTTCCTGGACAAAAGCCTCATGATCGTCCCGACTTAGTTGCCAGAATTTTCGACATCAAGAAGAAAGCACTTTTGCAAGATTTGAAAAAAAAACGGTATTTTTGGTCGCATAGTTGCAGACATTCATGTCATAGAGTTTCAGAAGAGAGGACTACCGCACATGCATCTATTGCTCATATTAGCAGAAGAGGATAAAATTAGGGACCCGGAGAGCATCGATCGGTTAGTCTCAGCAGAACTGCCAGACAAGACAGTGGATCCTAGATTGCATGAAATTGTCAAATCTACAATGATTCATGGACCTTGTGGTGTGTTGAACCCCAATGCTCCATGTATCGTTGATGGTGTTTGCACAAAGGGATACCCCAAGCAATTTAGAGAAACAACTGCTGAGAACATCAATGGTTATCCAATGTATAGGCGTCGTGACAACGCAAATCATATTGTGATAAATGGCAATGTTGTTGATAATAGATGGATTGTGCCGTATAACCCATACCTCACCAAAAAATACAATGCCCATATTAATGTGGAAATCTGCAGTTCGCTGAAGTCCGTCAAATATATCTTCAAGTACGTTTACAAGGGTCATGACTGTGCAAAGGTTGTCTTCGAGGACAATGGCCAGGGGCTAATTACATGGGATGAGATACAGACCTTTTTGAATGCAAGATATGTATCTGCGCCTGAAGCAATGTGGCGACTTCTAGAAAAGAAAATGCACGAGAAATCCCATGCAATCATTCGTTTGCCAGTGCATTTGCCAAACATGCAGCCGGTGTACTTCTTGGATGATGAAGAGCGCCAAGCACTGGAAAGAGCTGCTCAAAGGAATACCATGCTGACAGCTTGGTTTGAATTGAACAGAACGGATCCTGATGCCAACAGATACATATATGCTGACATTCCGAAGCATTTTGTTTGGAAGAACAATAAATGGGAGAGACGTGTACGATTGGGAGACCGAATTGTGTCAAGGTTATATTCTGTTAGTCCGAAAGACATTGAACGATTTCATCTACGGATGCTTCTGTTTCATGTTCCGGGAGCTAAGTCTTTTGAAGAGTTACGAACCTTTGAGGGTGTTGAAATGATTTCTTTCAAAGAGGCGTGTCGTGTTAGGAATTTGTTGGAAGATGATGGTGAGTGGAGAAACTGCTTGAGGGAGGCATGTAGCTTTCAAATGCCATCAAAGTTAAGGCAGTTGTTTACTTTTATTTGCGTTTTTTGTAATCCAACATCACCTCTGGCACTTTGGGAAGAATTCAAATCTTATTTGTCTGAAGATTTTGAGTTCCACACCTCAGTGCAGCAAAGTGTAGATCTTGCATTGCACAACATAGCCGATCAACTTAATGCTCACAACATGACCCTCATGAGCATTGGATTGCCAGAACCTGCCATTTCTCACGCATATGTCAATACAGATTTTTACAACTTAGAAGAAGAAAGGCAAGAAGGTGAGAGACTAATGTCAATGTTGAATCCGGAGCAGCGTACAATTTTCGATGCAGTTATTCTTGCAATCCAAGATGTTGACGAGGCTTCATCTAAGGCATTTTGTGTGAATGCTTTTGCTGGGTCCGGCAAAAGTTTTTTATTCAATGCCATAATTCATTCAGTAAGAGGATTGGGGGAAATTGTTGTTCCTGTTGCATGGACTGGAATTTCAGCTATAATTTTGGAAGGCGGCAGAACAGCGCATTCAAGATTCAAGTTACCGGTCCCCATTCTGGAAAATTCATCATGTGGTGTTCGTCATAACACTGAAGAGGGGAAATTTCTTAAGGCGGCGAAGATTATTATCTGGGATGAGTGCACTATGACTCCTCATCATGCTTTGAGTGCAGTTGACAGGCTTTTCAGAGATCTGATGGACTTAGACGTACCGTTTGGAGGCAAGGTTTTTGTTCTTGGGGGTGACTGGCGACAGATTTTACCTGTTGCAGTACATGCTAATAGAACAGCAACTGTTGAGACTTGCTTGAAGAATTCACCTCTTTGGAGCTCATTCAAGCAATTTTCACTCTTTAGGAATATGAGAACTGAACCCCATGAACAGGATTTTGCAAGTTGGCTTCTGCATCTCGGCAATGGAACTTTGAAGAATGACTGCCAATTAGGAGAAGATATTGTGGAAATTCCCGAAGAATGTGTCGTGAAGGAGTCCATTGTTGATGAAATTTTTGGATCATCTGTTTTTGATATGGAAAATCTGTCGGGAAAGGCTATTTTATGCCCCAAGAATGAGGATTCTCTGAAAATCAACGAACAAGTTTTAGCAAGATTTCCAGGCCAGAATGTTACATATTTCAGCGCAGACAGCATTATTTCTGAAGATCAAGAAGAACAGAACAATTTTCAACTGGATTTCATCAACGGAATAACTCCTTCTGGAATGCCACCACACATACTTAATTTGAAAGTAGGAGCCGTGATTATGTTGCTCAGGAACTTAAATCCATCTGCAGGACTGTGTAATGGAACGCGTTTGATTATTCGGAAACTGATGCCCAATGTAATAGATGCTGAAATTTTGACTGGGCATACAAAAGGCTCACGTGCCTTTATTCCGAGAATTACGCTTCATCCTTCTGACAGCAATCTACCTTTCCAACTTCAAAGGCGACAGTTTCCAGTTCGGCTTGGTTTTGCTATGACCATTAATAAATCTCAGGGACAGACTCTTCAAAAAGTAGGAATATATTTGCCCCATGGGATGTTGTATGTTGCCTTCTCAAGAGCTACATCCATGCATTACGTTCGCGTTTTGGTAAACGACATGAAGAAACAAGGGAAATTAAATGGTTCAAATAGAGTTTTTACAAAAAATGTTGTTTTCCGTTAAGTTTTACTTTAAGCTTTTGTGATACGTTAGAGTGTAAGATGCCCTTGATTCTCAAATGCATTAAGTTGTCGAATCTACAATGGTTCATGGACCTTGTGGTGTGTTTTACCCCAAGTTTCTGTGTATTGTTGATGGATGGTACTTACTTTTTTGCTTTTTTTATCTAACACAGTTTCTGTGTATTGTTGACGGATGACGTGGTGCATAAAATAGATTTTTGGTGTTCATTGGAAAGCATTTTGGATATGATGAGAGTATTCTTCAGTTGGTTTTATAACACACATACATATCATATTAATAAAAATGTCACTTTTTCTTTATCAATGTTCTTTTAATTATGTTGTTTTTCGTGAATTTTTACTTTAAGCTTTACTGCAATCAAAAAGTCAATTTCTTTTTTTAAAGTGTATGATGTGCTGGTACCCTTAAAAATTTAAAAATGTAGGCATTAATAATGCAAGATAAGTGTATACATAATCAACTATTAAAACAGTTTTTTATGTAAACACTTATTTTGCGTACTGTGGAGTGACACGTGGAACAGGGTCCTCGCCCCTCACTCTGGAAACTGTGCTTTAAATATAATATTCAATGCACAGGCTAATGGTTCCACACAATTTTTTTTCGAATGCAAAGGTAGTTATAAATGTTACAAAATGTTATTTCTAAAATTATAAATCATTAATAGTTGTATGAAATTTTTTGATGTGTTGAACCCATATTTTCCATGTATCGTTTACAGTGTAATTATACTTCAAGCATTCTTTAAAGTTACGAAACTTATTTTAATTTCAAAATATTTTTTCCTTCGTTTTATGAAACATAATGTAATTTTGTAATACTTTTTTTCATTTATGTATCACATATAAAAGTATTTCTTGCATGTGAAAAATATTTTACATGTATAAAATAATGAAAAAAATATAATTAACAAGTTTTTGAATTAAATACCTGCATATTATCTTTGAAAAACATAATAAAACTGATAATCTTTACTTTTTTTTCTTTAAAAAAAAAGGGTAGTCTGAAATTTAAAAAGATAAAATAAATAGACACTTTTATCAATGTACATATGTGCGTTAGTATTTTTTGATTCTGAAATTTAAAAATGTAGACATTAATAATGCAAGATAAGTGTATACATAATTAACTATTAAAACAGTTTTTTATGTAAACATTTATTTTGTGTATTGTGGAGTGAAATGTGGAACAGGGTCCTCGCCCCTCACTCTGGAAACTGTGCTTTAAATATAATATTCAATGCACAGGCTAATGGTTCCACACAATTTTTTTTCGAATAGAAAGGTAGTTATAAATGTTACAAAATGTTATTTCTAAAATAATAAATCATTAATAGTTGTATGAAATTTTTTGATGTGTTGAACCCATATTTTCCATGTAATGTTTACAGTGTAATTATACTTCAAGCATTCTTTAAAGTTACGAAAGTTATTTTAACTTCAAAATATTTTTTCCTTCGTTTTATGAAACATAATGTAATTTTGTAATACTTTTTTTCATTTATGTATCACATATAAAAGTATTTCTTGCATGTGAAAAATATTTTACATGTATAAAATAATGAAAAAAATATAATTAACAAGTTTTTGAATTAAATACCTGCATATTATCTTTGAAAAACATAATAAAACTGATAATCTTTACTTTTTTTCTTTAAAAAAAAAGGGTAGTCTGAAATTTAAAAAGATAAAATAAATAGACACTTTTATCAATGTACATATGTGCGTTAGTATTTTTTGATTCTGAAAAATATGCACAATTTCTTAAAACTGCAATTGCAAAAGTCAATTTCTTTTTTAAAGTGTATGATGTGCTGGTACCCTTGAAAATTTAAAAATGTAGACATTAATAATGCAAGATAAGTGTACACCATAATTAACTATTAAAACAGTTCTTTATGTAAACACTTATTTTGTGTATTGTGGAGTGAAATGTGGAACAGGGTCCTCGCCCCTCACTCTGGAAACTGTGCTTTAAATATAATATTTAATGCACAGGCTAATGGTTCCACACAATTTTTTTTTCCAATACAAAGGTAGTTTTAAATGTTACAAAAATTAAATAAATGGATACTGTTATTATCAATTTCATTTATCATGTTTTTTTTAACTGTTAGAAAAAAGGTTTATTCAGTTAAATAAGCATAATTTCCGTAGAAAGACTAATAGTAATGTTCATCAATTATATACTTCATTATTAATTGCCAGTCTATTTCCCGAGCCTTGTAATACTTCAAGCATTCTCTCAGGTTACAAAAGTAATTTTAATTTCAAAGTATTTTTTTCTTTGTTTTACTGAACATATCATTTTGTAATACATTTTTTCATTTATATACCACTTCTTACAGCAATATTTATTCAATATGAAAAATATTTTACACACATATGTACCATAATAAACAAAACATAATTAAATATGAAATAGCTGCATGCATGTTATATTTTGTTACTTATTATATTGCTATTTCATAACTGTGTCATGATTCACAAGCTCACTCATTTTATATAATTATTATAGTTTTTGATTTCATTCAGGAAATTTCATACCACTGAATTCATTACCAATAATTTTATGAATTCTTATAAAAAATATTTCTTGAATATGTGAAACATTTTATACACATATGTAAAATAATGAGCAAAACATAGTTAGCCATATATTTTTTAAAAATATTATAAAACTGATTATCTTTATTTTTTTTAAAAATTTAGTTTCAAAAAAGACACTTTATGAATTTCATTTGTCATTTTGTACGTTTTTTTTTATCAATGCACATATGTATGCACTCGGTAAAAGCCCGTGCAACGCCGGGCCATGAAAGCTAGTCTTACACTATTAAAATTCGAAGGTAAACAAACGTATCTATCTATCTATCTATGTGCGTCTATCTTCTCACGAACAGCACCACGCAGAAAGTCGCGGAAGGTACCAAAAGATCGGGAATTTTCCGGGGAAGCCGTATTGCCTATTTATATTCCGATATTGTAATTAGTTAAAAAGATATTAATTAAAAACCTTAAAACGCCGAATTGTTTTACTCCTGCCGGTTGTTTACTTGGTGGAACTTCCCTTCCGTTTCGGCCGAGCGGTAATCTTACGTTTTCCACCATATTAAAATTGTCATCTAATTTTCGGTGTCGAAATGAGACAAAAAATAATTACAGAATCGGAAAGATCATTTATTTCGCCACGCCACGGTATAATTTTTTTTGTGAAATAACGATATTTTCCATTTTTTTCGAATTTTTTAAAATAGTGTTAAAACAGATGCGTTTTTATGAAAATTATTTCTAAATCGTTGGGTATGAATTACTTTTCGTGTTATTAAATCGATATTCTACACTAATTAACTTCAAGCCTTTCTCTTTTAGATCCATTCATTTAAAAAATAAAATTTCCAAAACTTTTTTTTTAAAGAATTTTTAAAAAGTAGTCTTAATTTTTACTTCACATTGAATAACTTCGTCATTTATGAAGATAATCTCACAAAACCTTTTTTCCGTGTGTACAGTAATATTATCCGTAACATATACGAAGATTGAAAAAATTGCTTCAAAATTACGGATTTTAAAAAACATTTTGTGATTTTCGTAAACTTATGTTTTTTTCTGAGAAATAAATTAAAAAGTAGTAATTTGTACATTTTTTATTTCAAAGTACGTTATTTTTGCAAATAGTTGGTGATGTTTGAGAGCATTAACGTAAAAATTACGCCCTTAAAATAAAGGTAATGATTTTTTAAAATAATTTAAAATACGCGATTTTACATTTAGCCAAACATTGGTTAACTGTCTGGTGACGCAGTGCTCAGAGCTCCCGCTACACTCAAGACTATAACTGCAGCACTGCCGTGCGCGGTCAATGCAATGGAGGATGTCCGCCTCGCAGAAACCCGCCGGTCGCCAACTGTTTGCCTATTCAAGGGTTTTTGGTGACGGACCTCGAAATTTTCAACCATGCTCAAGTGACGAGGACGACACCTGAGCATTAACCCATCTTTTAGAATTGCCACATCACACCAACGCAAGAACAAATTTCGAAAAAGGGAGTTTTTATGACATAGTTAAAGAAATCACTCACATCGCGCGCATACACACACACACAAGTGCTATCGGCCTGAGGGAAACACGAAATTTCCATGGGGATGAAGTTATTCACTCGGTAAAACGAAAGAATTGGAGAGTGAGTGGGTGATTTTTAAATTCGCACTGTTTGCCTATTCGAGGGTTTTTGGTGACGGACCTCGAAATTTTCAACCATGCTCAAGTGACGAGGACGACACATGAGCTTTCACCCACCTTTAATAATTACCACACCACACCAACGCAAGAACAAATTTCGAAAAAGGGAGTTTTTATGAGATTGTTAAAGAAATCACTCACATCGCACGCACGCACAAGTGCTATCGGCCTGAGGGAAACACGAAATTTCCATGAGGGTGAAGTTATTCAGTGGGTAAAAGCCCGTGCAATGCAGGGCTAAGCGGAGAGGCAAGAAACAAAGAAATCAAAGTAATTTCGGAAAATAATATTGGAAGTGCTGAATTTGTGAAGTTGAGTGAATATTAACGTCCCACTGTTCAGCAACACGAGGCCTTTTGGGGACGGTCCGCGTAATTTTGAACCATGGTCAAGTGACGCGGACGACACCTGAGCTGGCACCCCCTCTCATAACTACCACACCACACCAACGGGAGGACGTTTGAGCGCTCGACATAATATATGTGCATTTATCCCCTACACGGCGAGTCTTCAGTGGTACTAGGATCGAGAATTTGCGAAGAGAAGGGAAAATGTTAAGCAACAAAGCCATGACACGCACTCACGGGACATGCATTCACATCGTACGCGTGAAACCCCACAAAAGTGTTGGCGTTAGAATAAAAGGAGGAAATTAACACGGGGATTAAGTTATACCCTCAGTATAAGCCCGTGCAACGCCGGGCCATGAAAGCTAGTCTAACAATAATTGTCTATATTTTTATTTCTTAGTAAGTTCAACATTAATAGAATTTGCATTCAATTTGGGAGATGGTAACGTAAATCTAGATCCAACAGTAAAATGAGATGGAGTTAATGGATCAGGTTCATTCACATCATTATATACATAAGTCAAAGGCCTAGAATTAATTACAGCTTCCACTTCAATGAGTACAGTATTTAATTCTTCATACATAAGAGATGTTTTACCTAACAGACATTTGAAACAATTCTTTACAGATCTAACTAAGCGTTCCCAAAATCCTCCCCTCCATGGGGCTCCTTCGACTATAAATTTCCATTCCAATTGAAATTTTTCTAAAAAATTCAATACATTTTCATCATAACATAATTTATACAAAAATTTAAGTTCTTTATTAGCTGTTTTAAATGTTTTAGCATTATCAGAATATATAATTCTACTAATACCCCTACGACCAAAAAATCTTCTTAAAGATTAGATAAAACATTCAGTACTTAAACTAGATAATAACTCTAAATGAACATTACGAGTAACAGCACATGTAAATAATGAAATATAAACCTTTGAACCCTCTTTGAGATATAATGGTCCAGCAAAGTCCACCCCAGTTGTTTCAAAGGGTTGTGATTTTTCAATTCGATCATTAGGAAGTGGTGCAATATTTTGCTGGCCACTTTTAACATGAAACTTTTTACACACTCTACAATTATACACAATAGATTTAATAAATTGTCTAGCCTTTAGTATCCAAAACTTACTCCTTACCTGTATTAAAGTTTCATTCACACCATTGTGAAGTACTTGTTCATGACAATCATATACAATTAGAGAAGCAAAATAATCATTTGATAAAATAATTGGATGTTTCTCATAAACATCTAAAGAAGAATTAGTTAAACGACTCTTAATTCTTAAAATGTTATCATCATCAATCATAACATTAAAATTACACAATTTAGAATTCTTATTAACAGACTTATTCAGTTTTATATTATAAATTTCAGAATTGAAAGAAATTTTTTGAGACATCTTAATAAAATAGATCAAAGCTTTTGAAGTTTCCGAAGAAGTGATTGGGCCACTCCTTCTGTTACTATTTCTAGCATTATAGATAAATCTAAACACGAATGATGTCACTCGAAGCAACCTGCGTAGAGTACTAAAATCCTCAATATTTAAAATGGGTTTGTTTACAGCACAATTAAATACAGGAACAATATCACTTTCACTATTATCATAGTTGTCACTTTCACAACACATAGAACAGCTTTCTTCTGAGTCACAACAAATTGACGAATTTTCCTGCATTGGCCAACTGGATTTAAAATCACTTAACCATGGAGGGCCAAATTTCCAAGAATTATCTTGTGATAGTTGTTTTACACTGCATCCACGGGTGATTTTATCTGCAGGGTTCTGGTTACCAGGGCAATGATACCAATTAGCTGGAGAAGTCTTTTGTTTTATTTCTTGAACTCTATTATTCACAAATTGTTTCCATCGTTTTGAAGATTTAATCCAATGAAGGACAATCAAACTGTCAGTCCATAGGTAAATCTTTGCAGAAGGAAAATGAGGTTGCACAACACAGAGTAATCGAGCTGCAATCACAGCAGCTAATAATTCGAGCCGAGGAAGAGTAAGTTTTTTCAACGGAGCTACTCTTCTCCTTTCGAAAAGAAGTTCTAATATCACTAGCACTCACATATCTTAAATAGTTCCATACGCTGCTTGGGATGCGTCAAAAAACACATGCAGTTCCACATCATGGGGGATTTCATCACAGTTTTTGAAGTGATACCTCAAAGTCTGCTAAGTCTTGACACCAATTTTTCCACATTGTTTTCATATTGTCTGGTATATTTTTATCCCAGTCCATTCCATCAATCCACAATTTTTGGAAAAGGATTTTGGCTTGGATAGAATATGGCGACAAAAAACCAACAGGATCGAACAACTTTGAAGAAATCTGAAGAACAGTTCTTTTAGTAGGTTCATTAGAATGGGAAGCTTCAACAATAGTTTCTGGTGAAAAGATAAATAAATCTTTAGAAGAGTTGTATTTAAGTCCTTGTTGTGAATAAAAATGATTTGTGTTAATGAGTGGCTGCATGGCGCCACGTTTTTGTAACTGTGAAGTGGTTCTGTGACGTCACTATGCTCTGTATATAAAACGGGTGAAGCAATCACGTGTGCTTGCTCGCTCGGCAGTTCTTAATAAAGTTAGTTTCTTTAAATTGCTGGCTGATGAATGAATCACTTTCCACCAACGCCCAGCATCTGGTAGATGCAGCCCACAGAACTTAAGAATTAATTGTGTTCCTAACATAATTAGTGGCGCCCAACGTGGGGCGAGGCTGTTTGTTGGAGGTGAAACTGAAACCGAATCACGAACTATTGAACTTTGAAATTTTCGAACTATAAAGATGGAAGTGACTGCGTTGAAGGCGCAAAGAAAAGGGCTGAGAACAGCATTTTCTCTCAGTCTGAAGAAAATTGAAACCGAATTGAGGAAAGAAGACATCGATATGAATCTACTTTCGATTCTGAAAACTCAAATCATGGATAAATTCCAGAGACTCGACTCTTGTCAGAATCAAATTTCTGAACAACTCTTGGAAATGAAAGATGCCGAGCAAGAATATTTGGATGATATGGAAGACGCAGAAAACTACCGTGACCGCTATATCGAAATGTATTCCCGAGTAGATTCGAAAATACAAGAAACTGCTATTCCAACCGAAACTGAAAAGAGAAGTTTTAAATTACCGAAAATTGAATTGAAAAGGTTCAGTGGCGAAGCTAAAGACTTTTTGGCCTTTTGGAGTCAATTTCAGAAAATTCATAATGATAAAAGCATCGCGCCGGAGGACAAGATGCAATATTTATTGCAATCCGTAGAACCAAAATCGAAAGCAGAACGATTAGTGTTGAGTTTCCCCGCGACGGCGGAAAATTACCCTAAAGCCATTGATCACTTGAAAGAGAGATACGGCCGTGAAGACTTGCTCGTACAAATTTACGTACGTGAACTGTTAAGTTTAGTTATGAAGAACGCTGCGTCTGGAAGAACGAAAACTGATTTGCCCGCCTTGTACGACGAACTCGAAGGAAAATTACGATCGTTGGAGAGCCTTGGACGAACGCAAGAAAAATATGGAGACTTTCTAACACCGTTGGTAGAATCTTGTTTACCCGAGGAAGTCCTGGTAGCCTGGGAAAGAAAACGGAATAATGAAACAGAAGCCAAAGGATCACGAAATCTAGAACATTTAATGACTTTCCTTCGCCTGGAAGTTCAAGGGGAAGAAATGGTGCAACTGGCTAAATCCGGTTTCGGCCCTACTATCCGAAAGAGAGATCCACCAACCGAAAGGATGAAAACAACTGAATTAATGACTGCATCAGCCCTGGTGAGTTCTGAAAGTACTTCAGGTAAGAAAGTTAATAACTGTATTTTTTGTGAGAAATATCATCCGAGTGAAAAATGTTATAATGCTAGAAAAATATCTTTTATTGCTAAGAAACAATTATTATTAAGAAAAGGTGCTTGTTTTATATGTTTAAATAGATCTGGTCATTTAAGTAAAAATTGTGATGTTAAACATACCATTAAGTGTTCTAAATGTAATTATTCCCATTTTGAAATTATGTGTCCAAAATTAGATAAAAATTATGATCAAAAATGTTCCATAAAAACTGAGAATTCTCTATCAAGTAACTGCAACAGAAACGAAAGTATATACTTTCAAACTCTCTGCGTTTTCATTCGGATCAAGGGTCGGGAAAAGAAAGTGCGAGTTCTCATTGATTCCGCTTGTGAAAATAGCTATATCAGTGAAAGTGTTACTAGTATTTTAAAGGCCACTCCACTTAGAGAGGAAACTATAATTCATTCTCTCTTCGGGGGAAATGAATCGAAACCTAAGCATCACGGTGTGTTTTCTATTGAGGTTAGTGATTTAAAACGCTCTTATGTATGTAGTTTTGAAGCGCTATCGGAAAAGAAAATATGTGGATTTATTTCTAAGATTGAGGATAAGCGTATTCTAAATGAGTTAAAGAATAAGGAAATTATTTTATCGGATTTAAATTGCAAGGAAACTGAAATTGGACTTTTGATTGGGGCTGATAATATAGGAAAATTATTAACTGGGAACTTAATAGAATTAGATTCTGGCTTAACAGCTATTGAAACTAAACTAGGATGGACGGTAATTGGAAAATTAAGTTCAAACGTTAAAAACGAGATGTTAACGACATCGTCGTTGCATGTAAGGAATGTTAGTGTTAAAGAATTATGGGAGCTAGATGTTTTAGGAATAACTGATCCCTTACTTAATGAAAATACTAGAGAAAATTTTGATTTAACCGATTTTAAGAATAAAATGAAAATTCTTCCCGATGGAAGATATGAAGTGACACTCCCATGGAAATGTAACTCTGAGAATTTACCCAGTAACAAAGAACTAACGTGGAAAAGGCATTTACGGATGATAAATAAATTAAGAAACGGTAAATTTTTTGATGATTATAAAAGTGTGTTTAGGGAGTGGGAAGATTTAAATATCATTGAACGTGTGCCGGAGGTAGAATTGAACAATGAATGTCATTATTTACCTCATAGGCCAGTGATTAAATTAGATAGTGCGACAATGAAAATACGTCCAGTATTTGACGCCTCCGCCCATGAAAAAGGGAAACCATCTTTGAACGACTGTTTATGCAAAGGCGTAAACCTTATTGAACTAATACCTGACATTTTAGATCGTTTTAGAATTTATCCAATTGGAATTGTAGCCGATATTGAAAAGGCTTTTTTGATGCTATCTGTTGCACCGAAAGATAGAGATTATCTCAGATTTTATTTCCCATGCAATGAAAAACAATTAGTGTACAGACATTGTCGAGTTGTATTTGGGGTGTCTTCCAGCCCTTACTTATTGAATGCATCTATTATGCATCTTTTAGAAAACTGTAGTCCTGAATATAAGGAAGTTGCACAAAAGTTAAAATCTTCTTTTTATGTTGATAATTGTGTAGCTGGTGTTTTCAGTGTTGATGAAATAGAGATATTTATTGAGAAGGCTAAATTAATTATGTCGAAAGGATGTTTTAATTTACGTACTTTTGAGAGCAATGTGGCAAGTAGAAGTGTTGATAAACACTCAGGCGAAACTTTTATTTTGGGTATCATTTGGGACTTGGATAATGATGTTTTGAAATGTTGCACGAATTTCGAATCATTAACGTGCGAAACGAAAATAACCAAACGATTAGTTTTGTCTACTGTACAAAAAGTTTTTGATCCCATTGGGATGTTGGCGCCGTCTACATTGCTTCCCAAATTAATACTACAGGAACTATGGGAAATGAAAATTGCATGGGATCAGGAACTACCTCAGAATATTGTAAATAAATTTATGAAATGGTATAAAGAAATTCAAATTTTAAAAGATGTAACTGTGCCACGTTGTATGAAAATTGACATTTTAACTGAATTGCATGTATTTGTTGATGCAAGCAAGGGGTCATATGCGGGTTGCGTCTTTGCTCGATCAATAGTTGATTCTAGAGTTAGCGTAATTCTCATTAGAGCGAAGTCTAGAGTCGCTCCTCTCAAACCTTTGAGTATACTGCGTTTGGAACTAATGGCTTGCTGTATAGGTGCTCGACTTTTAAATTCCATTTTGAAAGCGCTTAATATGCCGGACTTGAAAGTTACTCTTTGGTCCGATTCTACAGCAGCACTTTGGTGGATTAAGAAATATGGAAATTGGTCAGTTTTTGTAGCTAATAGGGTAAAGGAAATTAGACAACTGACTCAAATTCAATCATGGAAATATGTCCCAGGAAACATGAATATCGCGGATTTACTATCCCGTGGTTGTTCTCCACGAGAAATGCTTAATTCTAGATGGTGGGAGGGGCCATCCTGGTTGAAACAAAATTCGGAATTTTGGCCAGATGGTGAAATCAGTTGCGAACCTCAAGAAATTAACGTGGAGATAAAGAAAACTAGAAATGCGAATGTTGATCTAGCAAACGATGCACCCTCCTTGCTTTTATGTAATGTGTCTGATTATGATAAAATGATTAGAGTATTTGCTTGGGTTTTAAGATTTGTAAATAATTGTCGCAAAGACTGTAACAAATGTAAAGAACATGAACTCTCTGTTGCTGAAATTGAAAATTCTGAGAAACAATTGATTCGTTTAACTCAGACATATTATTTACCTGATGTTGAATCTTTAAAATTTGTTACTTTTATTGATAATGATAATATTTTAAGGGTTAAGTCTAAAATAACTGAAAGAAATGATGAAAGTTCTTTTTTGTATCCTATATTGTTACCTGATAAATGTGAATTTACAAAACTTTTGATTAGATCTATACACAAAAATAACTGTCATGCTGGAATCCAAATAATGCAATCATTAATTAGAGAAAGGTTCTGGATTATCAGATCTAGAAAAACTATTAGGAGTATTTTAAATAAATGTGTTATATGTGCTCGTTTTAAAGTGAAATCATTGTCAAGCGGACCATCACCTTTACCACCAGACCGAGTGACTGATTGCGCGATATTTGAAGTTGTAGGAATTGATTTAGCTGGACCTTTGTTTTTAAAAACTGGCGAAAAGGTATGGATTGCATTATTTACTTGTGCAGTCTATCGCGCGCTCCATCTTGAATTAGTAAATTCTCTGTCTTCTGATGCCTTTTTGCTAGCCCTTAGGCGTTTCATTGCCATGCGCGGGAGGCCCAGGATAATTTACTGTGATAACGGAACCAATTTCCGGGGTGCTTTCAATGACCTTGCGAAATTGGATTGGCATAAGATATCGAGAGAAACATCAACTCAAAGAATAGTTTAGAAATTTATACCACCCACCGCCGCATGGTGGGGAGGCTGGTGGGAAAGGTTGGTTCGCCTTATTAAAGAACTATTGAGACGTTCTCTTGGAAAATCAATATTGACCTATGAAGAATTGTCAACAGTAATTTGTGATTGTGAATTTTTAATTAATAGTAGACCTTTAACTTATATATCTGAAGATCCACAGGAATTGATCCCTCTTACTCCTGCAATGTTTTTAATAGAAAATCGCTGTTCCGATACTACCGATATTGACGAATTAAATTCGCGAGACTTAAGAAAAAGAATGAAATTCAGAATTAAACTTTTAAGTAATTTAAGGCAACGTTTCAGGAAAGAATATCTAGGTGAGCTAATACAAAAACAGAATGATAATCGGGTGCGTGAGCCCCGAGTTGGGGAAATGGTCTTAATTGGGGACGACAATAAGAAACGTTTGTCTTGGCCTATAGCTAAAATTATAGAATTAATCCCTGGTCGAGACGGGGAAATTCGCACAGTTCGGCTTAAAACTCAACATGGAACAGTAATACGCCCGGTACAACGCATCTTCCCTTTGGAAGTACAAGCGATTGCAAATAATGCTAAGGGGTTGAAAGAGGAATCAAATTCTGTTCAATGTACTAAACCTGAAAATGATTTGAATACTAATGATGTAATTGTGAAAAAATATACTTCTTCAGGAAGATTGATTAAAGAACCAAAGAGACTGGATCTATTGAATTATAAATGTTATAGGTTTGAGACTCTCCCCAAGTCTCAAAGGTGGGAGTATGTTGTGAATAAAAATGATTTGTGTTAATGAGTGGCTGCATGGCGCCACGTTTTTGTAACTGTGAAGTGGTTCTGTGACGTCACTATGCTCTGTATATAAAACGGGTGAAGCAATCACGTGTGCTTGCTCGCTCGGCAGTTCTTAATAAAGTTAGTTTCTTTAAATTGCTGGCTGATGAATGAATCACTTTCCACCAACGCCCAGCATCTGGTAGATGCAGCCCACAGAACTTAAGAATTAATTGTGTTCCTAACAGTCCTAATACTTTTGAAGAATCAGGAAATCCAAGTTTCACCTCTTTGCTGGTTACGGTTTCAATCTCCTCTTTTAATGCGTTAGAGTTGGTTTTCCATTTGGTTAAATTCATGGATGCTTCACTCAAAATTAATTTCGCTTCATGATACACTTGGCGAGCCTCATCATCAGTATCCACACTGCAAATATAGTCATCAACATACAAATTTTCCTTGAATTTAATATTTTCTTCTTTCCAAGGAAGTGAAATTTCGTAACGTTTTTCTTTAGTATAATCGAAGAATCAAAGATCTGGAGAGCTTTTTCACTTTCACTTGATGAGTCATTCGTTTCGTTCATTCCAATAGATTCCAGCTCCCAGAAAGATTTAACACTCTTATCAAGGTCAACAGTCAGCTGTGAAGTAACATTCATAAATCCACATGTAAGGGGTTCCTCATTGCGAAATGTTCCAGACAAGCACCAACCAAAGGCTGTCTCAATAGCTACGCAACTTTTATTTATTCGTTTTATTTCACTGCTTGTAATAGACCACAGCACATCGGCGCCTATTAATATTCCGATTTCCGGTTCGCATTTTTCAACACTAGGCTCAATCAAACAAATTCCCTGGCGCCTAAGTTGTTTTATTTTTTCTTCTGGAACTCTGATTTCAGCTGTAGTGATTATTGGGACTTCCATTAATTCCAAGGTTATTTTCTTTTCAGGATTATTTATGTTTCTCAAAGTTAGCTCTACCATTTTACACTTGTTTCGTTTGCAGTTTTTTTCTCCGAAAGTATAAATATTCAATTCTCTTTCACCTTTTACTCGTAAATTTAATGATCTTGATAAATCTTCACGAATTGCTGATATGTGGGACCCAGCATCCAATAAACATTTTACGAAACATTTTTTTTCTCTGCCAATAGCTAAAGCATTTACTGTTTGTAAGATGACACTCGATTCTTTTCTAGAAGAATTGTTCTGACTAACTGAAATGGTTTCGTTTTGTTCTTTTTCTTCTCTTTTTTAGGAATTTGAATCACGTTGGAAGCAGATAGATTCGTGATGTTTTCCACGACATTTAACACAATTAGATTTACTCTTACAGTCCGTAGATCTATGCTTTTGACCAAAACATAAATAGCAGCGACCAGTTTTTCGAAGAAATTCACGTTTTTGAATACTATTTACAGAATTGCAATTGTATTTCAAATGATCATCTTGATGACAAAAAATACACTTACTATTTATTGTTGATAGTGCAGACGCTGTACCAGTAGGTTTATTTCTATAATTAAAATTATATCTTCTACTCTGCTCTTGCTTCGGAAATTCTTGACATTTTTTGATTGTTTTTATTCACTAAGTTTGCAGCTTCTCGGCAATTCACTTCTCGTTTCAAAAAGTCCATTAATTCTTCTATTTGGAATTCCGTATCGTTTTTCCGATACCGATTAAATTCTAAATTTAGTTCTTCTGGGATCTTTTGCAAGATTATCGGGCACAACAAATTTCCATAACTTCCAGATGTTACATTTAAAGAATTCAAACTTCTTATTTGTATTTCGCATTCATCGTATAATTTACGCAGTCCTTTAAGATACGAAATATTTCGAATTGGTTCTATAGCTAAAAGATTATTCATGTGAGAACTAATCACAATATCAGTTCTTCCAAAGCGTTCTTTTAGAATTTCAATTGAAGAGTCATAATTTTGATCACTAATTGCGAATCCAGAAATTGAAGATAAAGCATTTCCTCTGAGTAAGGATTTCAGGTATGCAAATTTTTCCGTTTTTCTCAGATCATCGTTGCCATGAATTGTGGTTTCAAACTGGTTCCAAAAGTCCAGCCATTTACAGGAATCACCATAGAATGTTTCAATTTGAAGACGAGGAAGATTCATCGTTCTGTTTTCCGAACTTTTCACAATAACAGTTTCTTTAATTTCATTATTATCAGCTTCACTACGTCTTTCAGAATTCAGTTTCCTATTCAATAATCTTTTTCTTGATACTCTTGAGAAGAAGTAATCTCGTTCTCGAACTCTGATTCAGGAACATGGTTTTCTATCTTTTCATCTAAAGATCTCAATTCCGACATTTTAAATTCAAGTTGAACTTTCAAGTCCTCCAATATTTCTTTCTTTTCTCCATCAGCGGATAAATTAGTTTCGATTTTTGACAATAATTTTGTCGTCAACTGCCTGAGTACAGTTCTTTTCTTTTTCTGACTCTCGATCTCCCGTTTCAAATTTTCATTTTCTCTCTCCATTTCAATTTTAAATCTTCTTATTCACACTTCCAATTTTTAAAAATCTAAGGATCAATGTCCCAAGTGCTAGAGTTTCGGCACCATATAAAATTATTTAACTTAGTGTGAATAGAGACTTCATTCAAAGAGAGACGTTCAGAAACACAACATTTAATGACGGGAGACAAGACGAGAATATCATACAGGCACATTACATAAACAGTGCAACAATTTACACAGCGCCATCTGTTGGCATTCACACAAAACTAATGCACACATATCAAACTACACAATATTTAACAGTAGGTAACAGAAAAGAGATCGAAGTATTAATGAAAGAAAGATGATCTTAGATCTTTAAAAAAGGGGGAAATCTTTTTAAACAATTAGCTGAAATTGTTAATAGGAGACATTCATTGATTCAAAAAGTGCTCATAAACCCCAAATCAACTGAAGTTTTAACGTCCAAGCATAGATCCGGCTGCCTGACTGCAGTGCTACCTCGAGAATCTTGCTTTGTAACACACTCTATAAAAATAAATCTAAGACTATAAGCTTCACAAATAGCTAAAAGTGTTGTTGAAATGTTGCAAGAAAGTGTGACTTCAACCACAATTCGAAGAGATCTGAAAAAAAATGACTATCATGACCAAGTTGCAATCTAGAAGCCATTCATCTCTCGAGTGAATAGAGCTAAGAGAATGATCTTTGTCAAAAAAACATCTAAATAGGACGCATAATTATTTGAAAAATGTAATATATTCAATTAAAAGTAATTTTTGTATTTTCGGCATCAAAAAGGACAAAAATATACTTGCAAAATTTCCTGCACAGATCTTAAGAAACATAATCTTTTTTCTACTATCAAACATGGAGGAGGAGGGATAATATTTGGGAGCCCATAGGAAGCCTTTGTTTTGGAAATCTGGGATTTATTGAATCAAAAATGTACAAAATTGATTACTTGAACTTAATGAAGTAAAATATCAGAACAATTGCCGAGAAACTTGCAGTTAGTGAGGATTTTTATCAAGCACAAAGGTACCAAGCAAATGGTTCTCATTGTGAAGTCATTGCAAAGCCATGGCTATTCTGCCGTGTCTCAAATCAATTCCGTAAGCCATTCTAGTCCCCAGAACTAAGTCCAATACAGCATTTTTGGGATTTACTAGAATGAATATAATTAGGGAGAACGTAATAACATACAAGGAAATGCTCAAATCTGTCGTAGTAGAAGAATGGAACAAAATAGCCACAGAAAATACATCTAAGCTAGTTGAAACCCTTCCAAATATTATGAGATAGTTATAGAAAGAACGGAATAGCTTAAAAAGTGTTAACTTATAGTTACAATCCCTTATATATTGTAAAAGTTTTTTTCAGTGTACGTAGACTTTTGACGCACACGATTTGTGTCGTTCTCAAGTTATAAATATTTGTATTATTTTATGTAATAATCAGGCGATTGTTGCTTATATTATTTGAATTTACGGCATTAGAGGAATGAATAAAAAATAGTATTGATTCAGAAAGACTTAACTTAATTAGCCATTTTTGCATGAATATGAAAGATGATCGCCTCAACGCAGACTTTCGGTGGCAAGTGTGACTATTTAAAAATTTATCCACATTTATTTTATAAAACAATTAATACAAATATATTTAATGTACTTGATTTTCTCATTTCGTTCCAATCACAAGTACATACAATCATTTAATCGTAATTATTTTTAAAGGATTCTTAAAGAGAGACACATATCACACGAGAATATAGCGCTAACATTCAAAGTATATTTGATTGATGATGGGGCAATTGCTTTAATACTGTAGCTGTTTGTCGAATTCCGTACAGGTTTCTAGAAACCATGTTGATACACTCTTCCAATTTATCTGTGAAGCCGGTTATTAAGACGTCATGCATGCGTTAGGCTTCTACAAGTTGGTACTCTAATAAGGTGAGTTAGACATTTTAAGATGTTAAAAAATTTTTGTGCATATTTAGCACAAGGAAATTCCAAACTCGCATTCCGAAGCAATAGATGTTAATGGGGGTTGCCACATGTTTCATTTTACGAATAGAGTATTTTGTCTCCCAAACCAATCTGGTGTATCCAAATAGATCAGAGATTATATTCTTCAAAACCTTTTGTTTGCCCCAATGCAATTGGATATTGCTGAATGGATGGCCCGTTGGGGTCGGTATCCCCGGACGTACACATTTCCATTTAACAACTTCTAGCCTCACATGACATGCATCGGCCAACATGCTTTGGAAAATACCCAACGAGGTATTTTGAAAGCCCGGTGGCTGAGTGGCAGTGTGTCGCACTTCCACGCCACAAGTCCCGGTTTCAAATCCCGGGCTGAACAAGGTCGACTCAGCCTTTCATCCTTTCAAAGGGTCAATAAATGAGTAGCAAGCTTGCTTGGGAACTAAACACTGGTTGACACCGTCACACTGACCACCTGACCGGAACATCCGCTCATGTACCTCAGCACCCAAGGACATGAATACTGAGATGGGCACAGTTGGCCTTGGCCTTAATGGGCTGTTGCGCTACTGAATTTAGTTAGTTTGGGTACTAACTTCCCTGAGCAAGTGTCACACACTTGCTCAGGGAAGTACTTGAGTAACCCAAGTATTTCCTCCACCACGTGTGTCCCCTGATATTTCACTCACCCAGCACTTGATAAGTCATAGTGCAGTTAATTGAAGGGGAAAAAAAAGAAAAGATATGTATGTGCATTAATGATTAGAAATAATTAAAAACGCAAAGATAGAATAATAATTTTTTTATAAATGATTCATTATATGTGTTTTAATAATCATTCAAAAACATACCTAGTCAAAATAGCTAAATTATTAAAGTAATTCTAAAATAAGTTCCCAATTACTGTCAGATGCACAACATGTTTCGTTTTTATTCTTTATGACTTTAGTGAAAGCTAATTTTTTTTTCATCACGGTCGACAATAATTCTAGATAATATGTCACAATACCTTAAAAAATAATGGCTAATTGTTTTTTTTTATCTATTCCTCCACCATAAACAACAAAGGTACTTTCAAAAACTTCGTTTAGTCTTTTTTTTCCCTTCTGATTAACGTGACTACGTCTTAAAACATAGACCCGGTTCCAGTTTAAACAGTAAATAAACCGAAAAGAAAATGATTGACTACTAAATGGATTAGACACTGCATCGATCGGTTAGTTAATGAAATGTTGCTTTTACAGAAGAATGCACGCATCTTTATTAATAAGTTTGTCATTTTCAGAGGGCAAGATAGAGTGAAGAATTAATTTTTAAAAACACGCAACGGCTTTTTTTTAAAAATGAAATTGAATTCTATTTTTGTTTTAAGTGTCATGAAATTCGATACATTATCAGATAATATTATTCTGTGGAGCAGTATGACATTTCGCTACCAAACAGCGCACTTTGCATAAGAGGAGAATGAAAAGGACAAATCCTGAAGGTAAGTCGCTTCAAAATATTTTTCTTACTTGATTAAGGTTCCAGCTATATTTGGAATTTGGGATCAGAATAATCATTATTTTTTTTAATTACGCCGAAAGAGCCGTATAGGCCATTTCCCTATGAGCAGCCCAATATAAACCAGCCTTTGCAGTAAAGAGAAGAATGATAATTATGTAACATAACCTTTTCATGTCTATACTATTTTATTTACAGAAATACAATAAAACATATTCAAAAGAGAGAATAAAAACTCTTATGAAGTTTCTTACCTACTTATTTTCTTTTAAATCTTTTAGAAGTATCTCATGTCTGTTTTAGCACGCGGGGGGCGGGGGGGGGGGTATGTGAGATCTTTCCAGAGAGTAAAAAATACTCCAAAATGCTTTCTAAAATTAGAGAGAAAAACAGATTTATGCAAAAATCTTCCTGGCATCTTTAATGACAATTTACTGTATTAAGATAAATACATAAATATAATTTTAATCTTTTTAAGGTACTTCATGAGATGACGTTCATGAAATTTTTCTGAATATACATTCACTCTATACTGTGACGTCGTCACAAGGAGTGGCACGCCCCCCTATACATGCCGAGGGGGACATCTAGAAAGCAGGTGGCTCGCTTGGGGGTTGGAGACAGTGCACGTGGCTTGGGCGTCATTGTCCTTGTCTGACATCTGGACTGTCGATGCCGGCGTGACTGATAACACAATGGACAAGACATAACAATAATGTGCGCGTCCATAGGCAGTACTTGTCTGTCTTAAAGATTAGCAGCTCCACGGACTGCGGCGGGTCGCTTCAAAGAGAAAATGATGGTGAGGTGGATCGAGAACCAGATGTCGGACAAGCCTTTATCGCCGGAAACCTTCCAGAGGGACCAGAGTCATTGTTCTGCCTGCACCAGTGGTGGGCTAGTGAGACTGATGTGGAGGGTGCAAAACCTTGGGGCCTGCCAATGGGAGTTGACGAGGGGTGTGTATTAGACCCGCCCCTGGAGTTTAAATGGTCGATTCAGAAAAGGAAGGAATCGACTCACAAGACTGGATCCTGTGAAAAAGATGGACGTTACCTGATCTAGAGGAAAGAAAAATCGCGGACGCAAGTGCCCTCCGAACAAATGAAAGAGGTATCGGAGTAATAAGACTAAGGACTGAAAGAGACGCCATAGACGGCTAGGCAAATCTGCAATTCTTTCAACACTCTGGACTTAAGTTTTCTTCCCTGCAAAACAAAACGCTAGAAGCATTGCTTTTGATGTATAATTTTAATTCATCTAATATTTACGTATTTTAGAAATAAAAATTATTTTTAATGTTTAGCTCAGAGTCTGAAGACGCTATTCTGTCACGACGCCACAATACATGTGAAAGTGCTTAACAGTACAAGTTTTGAAAAGAATCTTAAGGTCGAATCTGGTCTGAGTCTTAAACAGCTTCTAGATGTAGATGTGGTGAACTGAGGGGAAAGCAAGTATATGCACATAAGTCCAAATTTTGTTCCATTAATTTAATTTAAAGACACGTGCAGTAATTGAGCCTTATGCACTGTCTATTGCATTCAAGAGAGGTATCGGTTTTATATTAATATTTATTTGTATTTCAAAAGAGATTTTGTTTCAAAGAATATTTCTTTTTTATTTCTAAAAAAAGAATTAAAAGAAAACATTATTTTGCCTTCGTAATAAAATTCATTCTTATTTTTAATAAAACAAATTGAAAAAATACCCAAGTCAAATGGAATTGGTGTAGGCTTTCCTACTCCAAGGGGATTTGAAACAATAACAACACAACTCGTAATAAAATTCTGTTCATAAAAGAACTTTTTAAAAAAAATAATTTTTGGTTATATGTATATGACTGACTGACTGACTGACTGACTAATCACGATATCTCTGGAACTATTCAACCTACAGACTTGAAATTTGGTAGACATGTTTCTTTCATAGAGTAGACATCAGCTAAGAACGCATTTTCCGAAATTCGAAACGCAAGGGGCGTTACAGGGGGTTAAGGGGCGTTATAAATAATTGTTTCCATCTTTAAATTACTCAATGTACAGTTTTGAAATTAGGTAAGCAGATTCCTATCATACAGTAGAGATCCACTACAAAACGAGTTTGGTGAAAATCGAACCTAAGGGGCGTTGCGGAGGGTTTAAGGGGCGTTTTAGATAATTTTTTCCATTTTTAAACTATTAGATGCACAGTCTTTAAATTTGATAAATAGATTCCTTTCATAGAGTAGAGATCAGTTACAAGATGAGTTTTGTGAAAATAGCCCCCCCCAGGGGCGTTGCGGTGGATTAAGGGGCGTAATAGATAAATATTTCCGTTTTTAAACTATCATATCTACCTACTTGAAAATTGGTAGGCATGTTTCTTTCATGGAGCAAATATCCGCTACAAACGGGGTTTCGAGAAAATTGACTCCCAAGTGGCGTTGTAGGGGCTTAGGGGGCGGTAAAGTCTTGGCACAACATTGAAAATGTACGCTAAGCTAATTATTAAAGAATGCCTAGATCGAGTCTGTCCGGAGTCTCTTCCTCCGTCCGCAGGGTTCAGTTCCGGGAATCTCTCATCGTAGTCTATTAGGAGTCTTTCGAGGAGTCTTCCTTCGTCAGCAGGCTTCTCTCTTGGGTATCTCTCGTAGGAGTCTGTCCACTCTCTTTCCGAAGTCCACTCTTTTAAACTCTAGGGGCGGGTTCACTCCCCGCCCTCATCAATCCCCATTGGCCGACCTCAGGGTTTTGTACCCGGCACCAACGGTCTTGCACGTCATCCATTCGCGCAGAGATGACAAAAGTCCAGTCCCTCTCAAAGGTTCCCGGCGACAAGGGCCCGGCTGACATCTGGCACTTCAAACACCTCGCCGCCGCCTGCAGAGGCGCCAGCATTCAAGACGTACAATCACTGCCCATGAATAGAAAATAATGCAGCGATGCCTGGCCCATAGTGTCCACCAGACACACCGTCGCCGACAGTCCAGCTGTCTGATACAACACAATACCACCAAAGACACGTGTTCCCCGGCTGTGGAAATGTTTATGAATAGAGGCGCTTTCTCTCCATTGTGACGACGTCACAGGGCGTTATAGATAATTATTTCCATTTTTAAACTATTTGACGCACTGTCTTTGAATTTGATAAATAGATTCCTTTCGTAGAATAATGATCAGTTAAAAAACGGGTTTTGTGAAAACAGACTTCTAAGTGGCGTTGCGGGGGATTAAGGGGCGTATTAGATAAATATATCCGTTTTTTTTAAACTACTTCACCTACCTGCTTGAAAATTGGTAGGTAAGTTTCTTTCATGGAGTAAATATCCGCTACAAAATGGGTTTTGGGAAAATTGACCCCCAAGGGGTGTTGCGGGGGCGGGGGGTTTAAGGGGCGTTATAAATTCCAATTTTTAAGTTATTAGACGTACAGTCTTGAAACTGAGTAAGCAGATTCCTCTCATAGGGTAGAGATACTCTACAAAATGGGTTTCGTGAAAATTGCCCCCAAGTGGCGTTGTGGGACTTAAGGGGCGTTATAGATATTTATTTCCATTTTTAAACTATTAGACGCACAGTCTTTATATTTGATAAATAGATTTCTTTCTTAGAGTAGAGATCAGCTATAAGAAGGTTTTGTGAAAACAGACCTCTAAGTGGCGTTGCGGGCAATTAAGTGGCGTAAGAGATAAATATTTTCGTTTTTAAACTACTTGACCTACCTGCTTGAAAATTGGTAGGAATGTTTCTTTCATAGAGTAAATATCCGCTACAAAACGAGTTTGGAGAAAATCGACCCCCAAGGGCTGTTGCGGGGGGTTAAGGGCAGATATAAATAATTATTTCTATTTTTAAACTATTAGACGCACAGCCTTGAAATTTGGTAAGCAGATTCTCTCATAGGATAGAGATACACTACAAAATGTGTTTTCTGAAAATAGACCCCTAGGTGACATTGCGGGGGTTCAAGAAGCGTTTTTGGTAATTTTTTTGCATTTTTAATTTATTGGAAACACAGACTTCAAATTTTGCTAAGCATATTCCTTCCATACAGTGGAATTCCCCTACAAAATGGGTTTTGTGAATATCAACTACCAAGTTTGATTTCGGGAGATTAAGAGGCGCGTAATCGATAAATATTTCCATTTTAAAACTATTTGATCATCCTGCTTGAAAATTGATAGCCATGTTCCTTTCATGGAATAGAGTTCCTCTAACAAAGAGTAAAACGAAAATTGACCACCAAGGATGGTTGAGAAGGGTCAAGAGGAGTTACAGAAAAAAATTCCTGTTTTTAATTGTTAGACCCATATACTTGAAATTTGTTAAGCATGTTTCTTTTATTGAATAGGGATCCACTAAAAATGTTTTTTAAGCAAATCAAGTTTTTTTAGGGGGGGGTGCAGAGGGTTACTGGGACGTATTGACAAAAAAAATTTCTTTTTTCGAGCTACGAGAACTATAATAATGAAATTTGGTTTGCATTTTTCTTTTGTTGAATTGAAATCCGCTAAGAGCGGTTATTTTGGAAAACGGCTCTCAACGGGATTACGGGGATATTGATAGTAAAACTTTTGTTTTTTTCTGTTAGATTTAGACTTGAAATTTGGCTTGCATGTTCAATTTACGGAGTAGAGATCCACCGAAAATTGGTTTTGCGGGAATCCACTTGGTTTTTGTGTTACGAAAGAGCAAACATCATTTTATGCTTCAATTTTAGAGATTTTTAGAAAATACAAATTAGATGAGTTCAGCCCCTTTTTTTATCAATAGGCGACAGTTACAGGTATAAGTATAATTTCCAATACAATCGAATTCTTAATTCTAGGACTTTGATATCAATAATTTATACATATATATATAAGCAGTAAAAAATTATAAAACATCATGAAATACCCAGCGAAGCGGGCGGGTAACGGCTAGTTATACATATATTTTTAAATAAATAGTTAAAAAAACAGTTGATACAATGTAATTGTAAAAAGTTATTCCAAAAAAATTGTCCAATGACATAAATGCATTTTTGACTGCCGTATGTAATGTATCATGCGAAATGGGAAAGTAAGAACAAAATATTTAATTAAAAATATTTTATTTTTAATCATGAGCTTAGTAATTAAGTAATTATTTCTGGGGGAAAAATCGTGTGTTTTATAAATAGAAAAAGTTTGTTAAAATATTTTGAGAAGTAATGCTTCATTGAATATGTTGAGGTTTTAATTAAAATTTAAGTTCTTTTTGTAATTATTTTATTCTGAAAAAATTAAGATAATCTATATATATAAAGGAGAAAAGCGACTCACTCACTGACTGACTAATCACGATATCTCAGGAACTATTCAACCTACAGACTTGAAATTTGGTAGACATATTCTTTTCATGAAGTAGAGATCCAGTAAGAACGAATTTTGCGAAATTCGAACCGCAAGGGGCGTTCCGGGGGCTTAGGGGCGTTACAAATAATTGTTTCCATTTTTAAACTACTCGACGTACAATCTTGAAATTGGGTAAGCAGATTCCTTTCATTGAGTAGAGATCCGCTACAAAATGAGTTTGGTTAAAGTCGACCCCAAAAGGGTGTTCAGGGGGCTTAGAAAGCGTTATAGATAATTATTCCAATTTTTAAACTATTAGACGCACAGTCTTTAAATTTGATAAATAGATTCCATTCATCGAGTAAAGATCAGCTACAAGATGGGTTTTGTGAAAATCGACCCCAGGTGGCGTTGTGGGGCTCAAGGGGCGTTATAGATAATTTTTTTCCATTTTTAATTTATTAGACGCATAGTCTTGAAAATTGGTAAGCATATTCCTTTCAAGAGTAGAGAACCGCTACAAAATGGGTTTCGAGAAAATCAACCCCCAAGATTCATTTCGGAGGATTAAGGGGCGTAATAGATAAATATTTCCGTTTTTAAACTATTATATCTACCTGCTTGCAAATTGGTAGGCATGTTCCTTTCATGGAACAGAGTTCTTCTAACAAAGATTAAAACGAAAATCGACCCCTAAGGAGAGTTGCGAATGGTCAAGGGGAGTTATAGAAACAAATTCCTGTTTTTGAATTATTAGACACACATACTTGAAATTTGTTAAGCATGTTTCTTTTGTTGAATAGAGATCTACTAAGAATGAATTTTACGAAAATCAACTCCTGGGGGAGCAGAGGATTACTGGGCGTATTGACACAAAAAAAAATTCCTTTTTTCGAACTACAAGGACTATAATAAAGGAATTTGGTTCGCATTTTCCTTTTGTTAAATTGAAATCCGCTAAGAACAGTTATATTGGAGAACGACTCTGAAGGGAATTACGGAGGGTATTGATAGTAAAAACTTCGTTTTTACTCTATTAGATTTAGACTTGAAATTTATCCTGCATGTTTATTTTACGGAGTAGAGATCCACTATAAAAATTGGTTTTGCGGAAATCCACTTGGTTATAGGGTTACGAAAATGCAAACATCCTTCTATACTTCAATTTTAGAGATTTTTAGAAAATACAAATATGTATATATATATATAACCTGCATTCCTGGTTCCTAAGGCTAGGAGTTTGCTCTAGTATTTCTGTGGCTAAATCTATTCTATCATGTCCATGGTTATCTTAGGTATATAACTATTTTTTGTATATTTTTGTAATATATATATATATATATATATATATTTATAAAGCATCGTGAGAGAAATACCCAGCGAAGCGGGTGGGTAACGGCTATTTAATATTATATAATAAGAGCATTTTGAATTAAATTGAGAAAATACTCCAGTTTGTAGGAGAAAACAGGCATTTATAATTTACAACAACCAGATAGTTTATAGATGTGTGAGCAACCGTACAATTAACTCATTGGAAGTACATCTTCAATATCTTTTGCTAACATAATCCTGATTAAATACTTTCATGGGAGTGAGACGGAAATTTGAAAAATGAAATACAAAATTATGTGTCAACCATGTCATTCAATTACAACTAAACATAAGTAGGTCTTTCATCAATGAATGAATGAGTGAATATATTAACGTCACATGTTTAGGTACACGAGGGCTTTTGGCGACGTAACTCGTCATTTTGAACCATGATCAAATAACGAGGACGACACCTGAGCTGGCACCCCCTTTCCTACCTACCACATTACACCAACGAGAGGACGTTTGAGCTCTCGACAGATTTAACGTGCACTGCTCCCCTACACGACGAATCTTCAGTGGTACTGGGCTGGAACTCATGACACGCCAGCCTTGACCACTAGGCTACTGCGGCCTCCAGGTCTTTCATTAAAAGGCCGTTATACAGTTTTAACGATACATGAAACAAATCTGTAAGCTGGAGAGATTCAAATAAAAACAAATAGGCATCCAATTAAACCCATCCACCTTGAAGCTTAAAGTCGCCTATTTGTGCTATGGATACTATATATCATTTCTTAGAACTGCATAAGAGCAATGAATAGGTTTTTCTACTTCTGATTGTATACTGAATATAATAAAAAACATTAACAAACACCAGGAATTTCGTTTAATTCAGATAGTTCTGAATTTATATTTTTACTGTGTAGTTCAAACCATACTCATATTTGAATTTTTCTAAAAATGTTCAATTACCAATAATTAAAAAATTTGTCTTCTCCAATTTTCAGCTCACTTATTCCTATGCCCTGAGCACTACCCTCATACTACAGAAAGAATGAGTACCTGGATGAAGGACTTGAACATCGAGGATTATGAATTTCACTTGCAGCATCGCCCCGCTGGGGACTGGGTCCCATCCCCCAGATCCAAGGAAAGCCCCGCATGGCATTGTGGAGACCCCAAGAAATGCAAGACTGTGACCCATAGATTCGTCCAGACGACGAGCTTGCATGGGGTGCAGCATTTTTGTCCGCGACGCAAAACGATCTGGATCCACAAGGCAGTTTACAGGTAAAACCAGGGACGTCTTATAAGACTCTTTTAGGCTCTGGGTCTAGATAAATCATAAGATTTTTTAGGCCCCTATGTAACAGTAGGCCCTGCCTGAGATCTTTAAAAGTAGACAGTATATAGCATGCACTGTCAAATACTCGTTCAAAGGGTCATTTGAAACAAATAAATGTGCACCACTCACAACCTAGGCACAAACCGACTCGACCGATGACCGCATTTCGACTCAATGAGTTGAAGGACTGTTTATGGTACTAAGCCTAGGCCAAGACATGGATCACGTCCATCACACAATAATACAGTCGCACCACTTTTGCCAGTTGACATGCAGTTTGAAATTCTATATTTTTCGGACAATATGAACAGGAATAATATTTCACCACATTGAAATTAACCGGATCATGATCTTATTAAGACAGAGTGTAGAACGAAACGAGGCCCCCACCGAGGGCAAAGCCCTTGATGAGGCCTAGATTATCCATGCCTTAAGGCATCCCTGTGTAGGACACCTGTTTTTTTTTTTTTTGGTTTTAGGATATATAATTCTTCTCCTTCCTATCAAACATATATATTTGAAAAAAAATTCTATTCCATTTACGTTTTTTTTTATCATTCGGCTTCGCTCAGTTGCACATACAACGCACCAACCAAAAAAATGTATCGCTTTCACGATATTAAAGATACAAGCATATATATAGTGTGTTCTTGAGCTCATGGTACATACGTTAGGGGTGATAGAACACATGTAGGCAAGCACAAATCGCTATAAGTGTCACTTACGGTATAAGTATTATAAGTGTTACTTACCAACTTAACAGTCAGCTTCGCTCAGTTGCACATACAACGCACCAACCAAAAAAATGTATCGCTTTCACGATATTAAAGATACAAGCATATATATAGTGTGTACTTGAGCTCATGGTACATACGTTAGGGGTGATAGAACACATGTAGGCAAGCACAAATCGCTATAAGTGTCACTTACGGTATAAGTATTATAAGTGTTACTTACCAACTTAACAGTCAGCTTCGCTCAGTTGCACATACAACGCACCAACCAAAAAAATGTATCGCTTTCACGATATTAAAGATACAAGCATATATATAGTGTGTTCTTGAGCTCATGGTACATACGTTAGGGGTGATAGAGCACATGTAGGCAAGCACAAATCGCTATAAGTGTCACTTACGGTATAAGTATTATAAGTGTTACTTACCAACTTAACAGTCAGCTTCGCTCAGTTGCACATACAACGCACCAACCAAAAAAATGTATCGCTTTCACGATATTAAAGATACAAGCATATATATAGTGTGTTCTTGAGCTCATGGTACATACGTTAGGGGTGATAGAACACATGTAGGCAAGCACAAATCGCTATAAGTGTCACTTACGGTATAAGTATTATAAGTGTTACTTACCAACTTAACAGTCAGCTTCGCTCAGTTGCACATACAACGCACCAACCAAAAAAATGTATCGCTTTCACGATATTAAAGATACAAGCATATATATAGTGTGTTCTTGAGCTCATGCTACATACGTTAGGGGTGATAGAACACATGTAGGCAAGCACAAATCGCTATAAGTGTCACTTACGGTATAAGTATTATAAGTGTTACTTACCAACTTAACAGTCAGCTTCGCTCAGTTGCACATACAACGCACCAACCAAAAAAATGTATCGCTTTCACGATATTAAAGATACAAGCATATATATAGTGTGTTCTTGAGCTCATGGTACATACGTTAGGGGTGATAGAACACATGTAGGCAAGCACAAATCGCTATAAGTGTCACTTACGGTATAAGTATTATAAGTGTTACTTACCAACTTAACAGTCAGCTTCGCTCAGTTGCACATACAACGCACCAACCAAAAAAATGTATCGCTTTCACGATATTAAAGATACAAGCATATATATAGTGTGTTCTTGAGCTCATGGTACATACGTTAGGGGTGATAGAACACATGTAGGAAAGCACAAATCGCTATAAGTGTCACTTACGGTATAAGTATTATAAGTGTTACTTACCAACTTAACAGTCAGCTTCGCTCAGTTGCACATACAACGCACCAACCAAAAAAATGTATCGCTTTCACGATATTAAAGATACAAGCATATATATAGTGTGTTCTTGAGCTCATGGTACATACGTTAGGGGTGATAGAGCACATGTAGGCAAGCACAAATCGCTATAAGTGTCACTTACGGTATAAGTATTATAAGTGTTACTTACCAACTTAACAGTCAGCTTCGCTCAGTTGCACATACAACGCACCAACCAAAAAAATGTATCGCTTTCACGATATTAAAGATACAAGCATATATATAGTGTGTTCTTGAGCTCATGGTACATACGTTAGGGTGATAGAACACATGTAGGCAAGCACAAATCGCTATAAGTGTCACTTACGGTATAAGTATTATAAGTGTTACTTACCAACTTAACAGTCAGCTTCGCTCAGTTGCACATACAACGCACCAACCAAAAAAATGTATCGCTTTCACGATATTAAAGATACAAGCATATATATAGTGTGTTCTTGAGCTCATGCTACATACGTTAGGGGTGATAGAACACATGTAGGCAAGCACAAATCGCTATAAGTGTCACTTACGGTATAAGTATTATAAGTGTTACTTACCAACTTAACAGTCAGCTTCGCTCAGTTGCACATACAACGCACCAACCAAAAAAATGTATCGCTTTCACGATATTAAAGATACAAGCATATATATAGTGTGTTCTTGAGCTCATGGTACATACGTTAGGGGTGATAGAACACATGTAGGCAAGCACAAATTGCTATAAGTGTCACTTACGGTATAAGTATTATAAGTGTTACTTACCAACTTAACAGTCCGATTTCAATGTGTAAAACGCCACAGCGTTATATGTCTTGCTTCTGGAAATGATGAGATTCAAGACAAATAGGGACGAAATGAAAGGATACCGAGGGAATTTTTTTAAAACTAGTTTTATTCGACAGTCAAATTATTATGTAACAGTTCAAAATTAGGGTCACCAATGGTAACACCAGCTTCATTATAATGTAAATTATTACGTACAGGAATAACCTTAGATTAGTATGGAGTATTCAAAGCCGGCTGGGTGGTGTAGTTCATTTGTCGTTACCTTCTGCACCTAAGTTTGGGGGTTCAACTCCGGCCCAAGTCGATGGATTTTGCTGATGCAGGAAATTGATAACGTTCATGTCGTATGATTATATGGCATATAAAAAATCCATTGAGTGTCCGTTTGGTTTGGATGCTCTCTGTAAAATTAAATTTCCATGTACAAATTTCGCATTGGCAGAGCTCAGGTGCCCTTTGGGAAAAAACTTGTGGCAATCGGTATCGCCTGTATGGTGCCGCACTAAAAAGTAATACGAGATCCTGGGAGAATGTACTAGGTCTGCAAAGGTAGAAATACCAATCCGCAGCCCCATTAGAGGAAAAAAAGTATGGAGTACTCCCACACATTGACGCAAATAGAAAATAAAAGAGATAATTAAAAAAAATTTTAAGCTTTCATGTTTACAAGGTTTGATTTGCTTTTTTCATGCGAATATTGTTCTTTTAACACATATAATTGTCAAACTTTTAATATGATTTTGTACCCTGGAAATTACGATTTGAATGAGTTTAATTATTAATGCACTTGACTTGTTTCATTGCTTGTATTTTACGTTCTTGATCTATTTGAATACTTTTGCTAGATTTTAAAACAAATGTTTGGCGCAACGTAACCCAGTTAGGCTCCTGAGCCATAAAACTCAACTAATAGTCACACACTTCCCTACATTATTTTCCACGCGTATCCTGCCCTTCTCTCGCAAAAGTACTCTACATTTTCAAAGATCAGAGAGCAGAAAAACCTTAAGCACGCGTAAGCTTGTGTACGTATATAAAGAGAAATTTTTTATTCTAATTTTAAAAATTCTTCCTATAAAAAAACAGATGTCATTGATTCAGTGACGCATCAACGTACAAATATTTTTGGTGAGCTTATTTCTGATTTAGCAGAACTTGAACACTTTAATTAAAACAATTTCAGTATAGGGGATGGTAATAAATGCGAGAATACTTCACCTGGTACTACACAAAGAGAAATGGATGACGGACCCGGCCATTTCTAACAACTAATGAAAATTATAGTCAAAACAGTCTTTAAAATGTTTCGCTAATGTATGATAAAATGTTTAACTGTTTTTTTTTTATATACCAATAAAATTTGTTTTGAATTCGGATAATCTTTTTACATCTACAAATTATTTTTTGATGTTTTCTTCGGAGCCCTCTGGGTGGAGGGGTTGGTTTGTTGCCGGCCTTCTGCACCTAAGGTTGCGGGTTTGGCCTCGGCCCAGGCAGGTAGATTTTCCTGATACAGAAAATCGACATAGGCCATGTCATATGATTATACGGCATGTAAAAGATCCCTAGAGTGTCTGATTGGCTTGAGCGCTCTCGACAAAATTAAATCCTAGTACAGGTTCGCATCGTCAGAGGAAGCTGGGTTTCAAAGTTACCTGCAGGGATTAGTATCCACCTATATGGTGCCACGCTAAAAAGAGATACCAGCTTCCGGGGAATGTACTAGGTATGCAATGGTAAAACACCAATCCGCAGCCCATTAGAAATAAAAAAAATTCTTTGGTGGTCCTTACATTGAGTAGAAACCTCCAAACTTTTCTACCCGAGGGCTGCATTAACTATCAGTTTGGAGGCCGACTCCACAATCGAGATCCAAATAAAAAGAATCAAAACATGGATGTTTTTTAATTATTTATTCAATATTATTTTATTCTGTTATTCAATAATTCAGTCAGATTTAATAACACATTAATATACTGTACATGAACACATGTATCAGTGAGAATGATGAAATTATTTATACTGGATGCAAAACTAGCAGACATTTCTGGCTTTAGATTTGATGTCCCTGCCATCAAGGATGATTTGAGTTTATCATAAGACTAGTTTGTGCTTAAATTGTTTTTCACGTATTTCATTCTTGAAATGATTGCTGATTCAAGTATGTTGCTCCAAAGATTGATTCAGTGGACAAAAGCTGGTAAAAACCTACTTTGAACTTGCCCTAAGGGTGTCATTTGCTTGCAATTCTATGACATCCAGCAGCAGTTCATCTGGGCAAACCTAAAAAAAAATTTAAGCGATTTCAATTTTTGTAATAGTTTTCTCGAAATATCTGAAGTATTTTTTTCTTATCTTGACCTTTTCTTTCTTTGTATCTCCAAGGAAGAAACGAAGCTACTATCCATATTTTATATTAGATTTTTTTCAAAAATTTGTAAATTATATTTATGAAAAGGTTGAACACACATATCCTCTCTCATTCCGTCCCATCAAAGATCATTTTTCAAACATGTTTTATTGGAACATGACAATGTGTGTTTTTATGTTATATTAAGACAGCGTTTCTCAAACTGAGAGGCGCGCCCTCTAGGGGGCATGATTACTCTACGAGGGGGGCTCTAGCATACGGAAGAGTCGAAAAACAAAAGATTATTTAGAAAAAATTATAGAAACTGCCGATAGAAGTGAAAACTTAGAACTTTTAGTATTAAAATTTGAAATTTCATAATTTTTGAATTAAAATTATCAACATCAATCTGGTTTTCACATTTATTGACACTCCACCAACAACTAAATGCATGTTTTTTATATGGTTTTTTATTCAAATATATTACGGGCTGTGCAAGATCATGACAAAATATAAATACAAATCAATTGAAATATATAAATTAATATACAATCATATTATTTATGGATAGTATTTGTAGTTACTTAAATTTCACTGTACTTGATTTTTAACATTATTTTAATTGTTTGAATCATTGTCATCATTAATTTCAACAGTACTTAAATTTTTCGTACTTTCAATTATTTCATTTTGTTCTCTAAAAAGATACAATAGGCTTATGGTAACTAAAGTAAGAAAGGAACATGTTTGATTCAAATTTATCTAAGTATCGCGTAAAAACCGCATCGATCGTCGTTTTATATTGTGTAGTACTGAGTTTTCGGTCATTGGACATATTTAAATTAAGTGTTTCATTTATAAAATCAATTAGTGGTAGATTTTTATCATATGCAAAGTTAATATTGAAGTCTCCACTTAAAATCATCGGTACACTATCATATTTTTTACCAAATCTTTTTTCGAGTATTTCAGAGCCTTCTTTTGTATAAATCATCAAATTTTCGAATAAAAATGGTTGTATCTGTCTCATAGATTTTCCAGGCGGAATATAAACGACCACCATTAATACGTATTGCCCATTCTCGGAATCGCAACGAGCAATGCACAGTATGCACACATTGAACTTTTCACTAAATCCATTCAATTTCACTAAAAGATATACACAGCACTATACGTCAGCTGTATAGCTACAGATATACTGCTATAAGCATGTCTGTGACGCGAACGCACGAGATTCCACCCATCCAAAAAGTATCTAAGGCGAACAGCACACTGCGCGTGTGCCAGTCAGAGCATGTCGGTGACGCGAACCCTTAAGATTTTCCCCTAACAAAAAGTGCCCAACGCCGCTAAAGAAGTTTTCACTTCAAAAAATTATTAATTTACTGATATAATACACTGGTATATTAACACTGATATTTTTCATTTATAAATGTATGGGTATTGCACAATGTATTTCATGATTAATTTAACACTATTAAGTTAAGAACAAGATTAACAACTACGAATGACCCCATATGGGTTAGTCATATACAAAATTATATACAAAAAAATAGCATTTATGTTGAGCATTTGTACGGTGTATAATTATTCCCTTTACTGCCGAATTAAAATTACGCGCTTCGCTCCCCAATGCCACCGTTTTCCACGTAGGCTCGTATATGTAATGTATTGGGGGGGGGAGAGAAAGGAATGAATAAGTAAATATCCTCTGAAACAAGTAAAAGTAATTCACAAACAACGTCAAGAAGTCCTTTTATTGCATTCCAAAGCCTTCGGAATATTTTTATGGATTATAGCGCACAGAAAATTCGTACTTCGAAAAGACGTATACATACGTCCAGGGCAAATTAACGATTTGGCTGAGTGAGACGTTTTTAATACGCTGGTGTCCCTTAAGAAGTTAAAGTCTTATTGTAGCTTTAGCGTCAAAGTATATTATTAAATTAAATACATTGTTATTGTATAGAGGGGGGCGTGATTAAAATTATGATTGAATATTGAGTCGCAAATATTGAAACATTGAGAAGCACTGTATTTAGATATAAATTAATTCAAATTCGTTGTTGAGAAAATAACTGATCACTCTGTGACCCTAGTGACTAATTGCACAATCAATGCATTACAAACTCAAAATTCGGTATTCTTTTCTTTAAATGTGACTGACGTGCGTTCAGAATCATCTTCGTGATCTGCTTCCTGTTGCTCGTCGGCAATGTGCTCTTCCTAATAAAGGAGTCCTTAAGCAAGGAGTCCGCCGGTATCAACAGCATCAATAAGAACATGAAAGCTGGAGAGAAAGAGGACAATTTTTTCCCCAAGTATCCCACTGTAACCCTGTGCCGGAGACCTCCCTACAAAACAGGTCAGGTCTTCTTGCTACTTCCAAAAAAAGTTAGATGATGGTTCCTCTGAATTGTCATGTACTATACATTATAGTGATACATGGCATTTATTTTCTTTTATTCAACAGGTTTTGTTTGTTTTTTGTTTCTTTCAGATTTCAACCGCAGTTATTTGGAATTGGTCGAGTATGTTTTTTTAGCACTAGGCTTCCCCATGGTGAGCTTTACTCCCAAGGAATTGAGCATGGTCATTCAGATGGCCCAGTACATCAATGAAACCTGGAAATTGGATAACTCGACGCAGACTTTCAAGACCCGACTAATCGAGCTAGAAGAAAAATTTCAAAGCTTGAAGTTCGGGGCTGAATTTAACCTGACTCAGTTTGTCATCGACCACAGTTTCAGGTAGACATTTTCTTTGAAAACATTGTAAACCTTAAAAATAACGCCTATAATGCTCATATAATTGAGATAAAATAAGAAGATTATTTCGAAGATTCCAAAATTAGATCAAATTGTGAATTAAATGTAGGGGACAGTACCATTATCTTCAATCCCATTTTTAACACGCCTTTATAAGTTTCACTTGCATGTAACGGAATCTTGGAACTCGATTTTCACCCACTGAAAAAGGTCAGATTAATTCGAAATTTTGCACACTTGTCAAAGACCGATGCCAATACAATAATTTCATAATTTTGTTCCATTGTCCTCATCAGGATCGTCAGGAATCACGATAATCAGATTTGGCGACATTTCTAAATACCACGTCCAGATTTGGTTACTTATTGCACATACAATTTTCAGATTTGGCAACTACTTCGATATACCATTTTCAGATTTGGCGACTAATTTCATATATCATTTCCAGATTTGGCGACTAATTCCAGATTTAGTGACTAAAAGAAAAAGGTGTGACCCAGAAGCGAGTGTTTTGAATTTAAAGCTAATTATATGCAGTATAAAATACAATTGTGGTTTATAAATTAAAACCAAAAAAAAGTTTTCTGTATGGGAGAAAGTGGAGGGTGGGTGTATGTTATCAAGTTCTTACTATAACATAAACATTTTTCTGAAAATGAAAATTAAAAAAAAAAAGGCTCGTGATGTGAAAAAATAATTTGCGTTCTAACTACTGAATATGTTTTATTTTTATAAAGCAATACGTTTAGAAGTGATGATACGAATTAACATTATAGCAATACGTTTAAAATGTGAGAATACGATTGACACTTAATAATACCATGTTTTTATTAACTCCATTTAATGTCTGTCCGGGTGTAATTTTGTAATTGATTTTAAACTGAGACTTTCCGATGAGCTAGAGCAGGGGTGGGCAGACTTTTACAGGGTGCGGGCTACTTCTAATTTTTCCTAGGAGTCACGGTCCACCCAATGTCAGTGGCGCACACATGGGCGGGGGAGGGGTCCGGACCCTTCTTCATAACCCTTCATGTTTTTCCGATTAATTATAGCCCCACTTAAATAGCGTGTAAAATGTAATTAAGTATTTGATATTAGTAATTTTTTTATTTATTGATGCTAATTATTTATTATGTAATTTACTTTTTGCTGCTTTTTGTTCCCGACAATCGACAAAATCAAAAAAAATATGTTTGACTGCGTATTAAGGTATGATACGAGAATGGTAGACCTTCAAAAAACCCTCGACCTTTAAAAATTCTTGTGTACGCTACTGCCCAATATCGTAGGTGTGGTGAGGTGGGGAAAAGGTTATTATCATGACTTAATAATAAGTACGGAATATGTACATATATGTACCTACAGAACTCAAATAAAAAAAAACACTTTTAAAACCGCGTTTAAAGCAAAACGCTAGGTAAAAACTTAACAAAATAATAGCCCTAAATATAATTATATCAGTGATACATTTATTATGAAACAATTCAAATTATATTAAAAAAATAACATTTTTATCTTAAGTTAGTTTTTGTTAGTTTTACCCCAGTGATATTAATTTTCTCGTTCATCATTTTATTCTTATATTAAGAATTATTTTTTTACTTTTTAGTTCGATTCAGTATAAAAGCGTGTTCTTTAGTTTTTAAAAAATTATAATTTATTATAATCATTTTTAGGATACATTCAGAATGGATTTGTCACGGACTCTTTTATTTTTTCCAGAATTTTTGTGAATGAAATAAAAAGTTTCTTTTTCTTCTGTATGCTACAGATGTGAAGAATTCTTCATACGCTGCTTTGACGTGATGTCCTCATGGGACTGTTGCTCCCTCTTCCACCCAGTGATCACGAGCGTTGGCCTGTGCTTCACGATGGAACATTTTCACGACTACTCACATCTGAGCGAGAGGATCTCGATTGAGAGACCTTTCATCGTGGACTTGCCTTCTCCCCCAAACCCAGGTGAGGTTCATACATTTATGAAGAACTAATGGAAAGGGTTAAGACTGGTATAAACTAGGATCGCAAAACTCTCTGCTTCACTGTGCCGCCAAGAAGCATCAACGCGCGCCCACACATATTACTTATTTTCAAGAAATATTGTTACGAGTTAATCTAATAAAAGCAAATGTAAAATTTTATGTCATACGTGACATTACACTGATTTGAAGTTTTAGTTTGATTTATGTATCAATCAAGCGCATTGAATAGAAAACTTCAGTAGTAAGTTGTTCATACGTGTGTGTAATTTCTGAAATGAAATTACTCTAATACACAGTAAAACTTAAATGTGACCAAAAGATAAGGAAATAAAGGGTGATACGGAGCTCAAGAAACTGAAAAGGGTTTCTTCTATAGATATAAATATACGTTTAACGAGGAATCATCTCAGAGTGGGACAATTCCTCGTTCAACTTATTCAGTAAATAACTTTATTGCATTTCAGGAAAAACAGTGTTAGTAATAAAGTAATAATAAAAGTCATAAAAAAAGTAAAGTAATATAGTGAGTAAAGAGTAACAAATAAGTATGAAACAAATGTAAATAAAATTATGTGTACTAACATACTACTTTCACTAAAAAGTGTCTGGAATGTGTGTGCTTCATTTAAATGTTATATATTGTAGGAATCATCTTTAAATACACTGGTTGAGAAAATTTAGGGGTGAATGTAATAATTACATTGAGAAACATAGTCCCTGTAACTCGTGGAAATTTCCATGAAGGGTAAATATAATCTACTAGCAGACTCGGCCACACGTTGCTGTGACTTTGTTTTAATACGTTAGTTCAATATTATCCTAAGCTATTCAATGCAGTCAAATTAATCTTCGTTTATAATTTTGGAAGGTTGAAATAAAGTATAAAACAACAAATTATTTTAATTTTGCATTTCATTCATCTCCTATTTGAGTGTAGTATAATGCATGAATTACAGACAAAGTTGTTAAGTAACAACATATGAAGATTAAATTTTATAAATGTGGTGAATAACGTTGATTCTTTGCAATTTTTAAAACTTTTTTTTATCATTTTAAAGTATAACAACAAATAATTTTATACAACTAATCGCTAATCGGTGCACACTATTTTTCGGTAACCCGTATTTTGCTAACTCAAATAGATTCTACGGTTACCACACACGTGAGCATGTAACATCTAGTTGCCCATTCGAGAAACTGGGATTTTCTAAGTCCAAGTATATCAAATGAAAATTGTTCTGATTTTAGATTCATTTATGGTCATCGCGAAAGCCAAACGAATCGGGAATTGAAGCCTTTTGAATGGTATTAGACATTCTGAGAGTATCAGTGGAATAAGTGGCAACAGATTCCGTAGTAGCATAACCAAATTTTCGTTTAAACTTTACAGTCAAAATGTTTGCTTCAATAAGTTCCCGGTATAATTCTTTTGATGATCAAACGTGCACCGTTGCATTATCTAGGGGAATTTAAGTTACGCAGATAATAACCAGGGAACCAACCGAAGATTATGTGGTGACATTCCTGATATATCTAGAGAATTCAAAAACTGGGTTGGAAAATTTACGGTTTTGTTCTCATCAACAACAGTGTCGATTGGTTTAAAAGGCGTTGGATCAACTGGCAACAACCCTGTGTCTTGAAGTTTATTTCATCACAATATCAACATTTTTTCCGATTAAGTAACAGGATTACAGAGGCAATTTATCCGGCAAAGTTACGGGAGTTTCTAAAATCCGATTTCAGATTATTCTTGTTTCCCATCCAGAAAAGCACTAGGAAAGCGTTTAGCTCTCTTCAAGAATTTTAAAGCAAGCCCGTTCCACAGTTCGTGCAAAATACTTTCGTCTGGCATTATTTGATCTTGAATTGGATTGAGAATATTCGGATCGCCAGTTCCGAAATACAATCAAGACCCACTTTTTGCGTCTCTACGTCGTCAAGTTAGGCTGGTACTGCTATCCGAGAATATTCCGATTCCCCGGCATTATCTGGCAAAAATACAGGAAGTTCTATATTTCGATTTCAGACTCGCTTAAAGCATCTCAAATTACACCAGGAATACACTTTTCCCGCGTAAAGACATTAAGGGTGAGCGCCTGCCCCGGTTCGCGTAAAAGACGGTCATTCTGAATTATCCGGCAAAGTTACTGTTATTTCTCAGATTGAATATCAGATTCGGATTATCCGTTTTGAAATACACCAGGGAACAAGTTTTCACGATCTAAGGCTTTTAAGGCAAGCCCCTATGGTGTGTCTAAAATACGGTCGACTGCCATTATCCAGCAATATTGTCGAAACTCCTGAAATTCAATTTCAGATTCTCATTTCACACTCCAAAATGCACACGGAGCTGACTTCTGATGCTCTAGCGCGAGCAAGTTCAGTCGCTAGAGAGAATGAAAATCCGGACGCAGGACTCGAATCATATGTCTTTTCTCCTAATTCAGACTATATCCGGCAAGTTTAGTGGAGTTTCTGAAATATGATTTCAAATTATCATTTCCCGCCCCTAGATTCAACTGGAGATTGCTTTTGTGCCCCTAAGCCGGCAAGTTCAGTCCCTGAAAGGGGCAGTAGGGTCGTCCGGCAATATCTGGTAAAATTACAGGAATTTCTAAAATTCAATTTCAAACTCTCGTTCACCATCTCGAATTACAACAGAAACGTACTTTTTTCCGCACCAAGACATTAAGGGTAAGCTCCTGCCACAGTTTGCGTAATAAATGGTTGCCCTGAATTATCCGGCAAAGTTACAGTTATTTCTCAGATTGGATATCAGATTCGGATTATCCATTTTGAAGTACGCCAGGGTGCAAGTTCTCACGATTCAAGGCTTTTAATGTAAGCCCCTGTTATGGTGTGCCTAAAATACGGTCGGCCGGCTTTATCCGGCAAAATTACGGATATTTTAAGAAACTGACTTGAAAATCGGATTCCACACCCCGAAATACGCCTGGCACTTAATTTTCGTGCATTTTGGTTTGCAATATCTGCTTCCACTGACACATGAGCAATGCCACATTTTGCGATTATTCCCTTACGGAAATCTGGCAACGTGTTTTCCGGATTCTTCACATTTCCGGCAATAAAAAAATTATGGCGTGATTAATTGAAATAAAAACCATCCTATGTTTTAAGTTGGACGAAATGACACACAGTATGTAAAATTATATTATGATCGGTTGAGTAGTTTTGGAGTCCATCGCGTGCAAACACTGTGACACGTATGTTTTATATATAAAGATTTTAGGAAATTTTTGCAAATTTTTTATTTCCACGAGCATCGTGCACGTAATAACAGATATCGACTTCTGGCAATCGTTGCGCGTGTGAAGTTCTCGTTAGAAGTGGAAATCGTAGGCATGAAGTTGAAATATTGGTTTTGTGTACACAAGTCTACCATTCATCAATTAGGTGATTTCACTTGTTGAAGAATAATCGGAAGTCCCTATGATAGATGCGCATAGTATCATATTTAAGCTATAAAAGTCATTCAGTAGAGCACACCAAAAATTTTCAGACGGGGGCAATGGTCAAAAGCCCTCCAACTCGTGTCATACATCAGGGCAACACCAATTGATTCTTCTAATTTTGTCAATTTAACAAAAAACAGTAAAAAATAATTTATTGAATTAATATTCTGCTGTTTGTAAAAAATACAACACCATGAAGGAATCATCAGAATTAAATTAAATTTAATTTACAAACGACATGTATTAGTACAAATAAGTGACAAAATTTTCAAAGCAAAAGAACAATATTAAGTGCCAGAAATCAGTATTTGGTGTAGCCACCACAAGCTGCAATAAGTGCTGCTACACGACGTAGTATTTATTCAAACAGACTTTTGAATATCTGCTTGTGGAAAAGGATTCCATATTGCTTATTGAGCAGTCTTTGAAGCGTCTTTTGAAGCTGCGGATCACGAGCAAGACGCCGACCAACTAAATACCACACGTGCTCAATAGGCGACATATCCGGCGAATAAGCAGGCCAAGGAAGAAGTTGAATATGTTGGGATGAACAGAAGTCTCGAACGGTCTTTGCAACATGTGGGCGTGCATTATCCTGCTGAAAGATATCTCCAGAGATGCCTTGAAGAAAGGAAATGACTTCGGGATGTAGCACTTCACTGACGTACCTGTTGCTATCGAGATTAGACTCAATTAGTAGCAAATTGGATCGTCCATGATACGAAATCACACCTAAAACCATAAATCCAGGTGTTAGGCCACTATGTCGTTTAATAACGCGATCTGGGAAACAGCGTTCACCGGCATAGCGGCACGAATGCGGCCGTCATAGTCTCACAAATTGAAGCGTGATTCATCTGAAAAGAAAACTTTGTGCCAATCAGCTTTCCAGGCTCTGTGCTCATGAGCCCATTGCAGACGCAGCCGTTGATTGTTTGCCGTAAGGGGGCCGTATAAAGACACCCTTGCACGCAATCCACGGTGCAGCAGACGTCGACGAATTGACGAAGCCGACATTAGTACACCTGTAGCAGTAGACCAAAGTGCTGCCAACTGTCTGGAGGAAGCTGTATGGTCATTCACCGCCATGTGGAGCAGGTGTTGATCGTCGTGCGCTGACGTCACCTTCCGTCATCTACTGACATTTTTTCGAGTTTTTCGGTGCTCGTCGGTCCACTGCTTCGAAACTCGCATCACTGTGGAACTGTTTCGCTGCACACGAGCTCCTATTGGGCGATAGGAAAATCCTCCTTCACCACAATGGCCGATAATCCTCTCCCGTTTAAATCCTTTAAGTTGTTGGAATTTCTTCTTATTTCTTCGTGGAGGCATACTTAGGTCTCGCTAAACGTTCGTCACACAAGTAATCATTAACTGTTTTCAAGTTCCGCTACAGCCCTCTCTATTTATAAGCTTTCAGCATCAGTTCAGAGTGCGCTGTGCACGCCACGCATGCGCAGTGGCCCTGAAACTTTATTATTTTACGTAACATCCTATAATTAATGTTTGCTGCAAAGCTCATTTAATTCTGATGATTCCTTCATAGTGCTGCATTTTTTTTACAAACAGCAGAGTAATTAGCATCAATTACTAAAATAAATTGTTAATTACAAGTACTTAAATTTTACGTTATATATATATAGGATTATCATCAATCGATAAAAAATCTCAAGGGCCTTGGGGGAATCCGGACCCCTAGGACACCCCACTTGTGTGCGCCACTGACGTCATTCCAAAATTACCGATATGTGGAGATGGAGCTCGGGGGGGGGGAAGAGGTCATCTTAACAGTATAATACTCTCCAAATAATTGGTATTTCAGCTACAGGCATAACTCAAGGTATCAATTTCGAGCTGCTACAGAAATTCAAATATTCCGGAAAACTATTGCAAGACGTTTTTAAAAGAATGGACTATATGCCACAAAACATATTATGAATGTCCTGCACTCGAGATGTCACCGTAACTCTTGTTTGCAGTGGTGCTTTTAGCGTTGCAATTGGTCAATTTATATAAACATGTTTATTTCTTCTTCGTCAACTTTTGTCCTTTAGTGTATTTTTATAATTAATATAAACACGTGGCATCACACTCGGGAATTTATTTCATTTTGCGTCTGAAAATTAATGTTTTTAATGAAAGAAAAAAAAATTTCTGCCGTTGACTTTCCAAAATGTCGAGTGAAAATGAACAATAGAAAAGCATTCAATTTTGTTTCAGCAGTAGAATTTGCAACAAACACATCCGAAATGTTGCAGAGAGCTTAACTGTTTTATTTGACTGTCGTAATGCTGTGCGTTATGAATTTCAAATGAACTGGCCACTCAAGATTATATTACTTGAGTGTTTAACGCCATTTGCGCAGAGTAATTTCTTCAAAAAGAAAATGAATGTAGCAAGCTAATTCATAAGCTTTGCGTCATGATAATGCGTCATAACTTCTCGATTCAAGCATTCAAGAAATGGGGTTTCGTATTGACTTGATGCCCTCCCGAGTTTCTCCTTTTTATGGGTGGACAGAACTTACTCTTGAGTCCATTGATGAAAAATATTGGTATAAACCTTTAAGGAGATTCTTAATAACGACCGCGAGGCATGTTTTGAAGATTGAAAAAAGAAATCTTTTCAGAAGTACGTGAAGCCGGATAATATTACATTGAAAAACATGTAATCATTTTTTTGATCATTAAATTGATATCCTTCGTTTTAATTTTTTCTTAATCGGGAATAACACCAGCAAATTGATTTCTTAACAAGAATTTCTTTGTTTTTGTTACAAAATCATTATTTCTAGTGGAGCTGGAAAATTTCTAGGTATATTTCAGGACATTCACAAGAGGAAATTCTTTTAAATTCAGAGGTTTTACTTTTAAATTGAGAGTCGTCTTTATATTAATACATATAGTAAATTACAAGTTATTAAAAACTAAAAATAAGTATACAAACACGAAAATGAACTACCAAACAAGCTTAGCACGCCCAATGTTAACTGCACAAATAAACTAAAATAAAACAAGGTTTTTATTTTAAAAAATCCATGATTTCTTCCTGACTAATATTATTGATAAGATAGATTGTGACGGATCTATACGGTTCCTTTCACGAACTCCTTGGGGATTCCTTTAGGGCATGCATTCTTTCAACCAACTTTCACCGAGATAGGAAAACGTGATTATAAAAAATAAAGTTTAATACATATATTCTGCATTCGCGAGTTTTTGGAGAGTTAGTGAAGTGAGAATCGAAGATTAGTAAAGTGAGAATTGAAGTTTACTGAAGTGAGAATAGCTCGGATGTGAAGTGAACTAATGAGAAGCGAGAAATCCGTCTGTAGTACGTAAACAGCGTAGGACGTGTGAAGTTAGAATCTCTAAGAAGGGCTCAAGTCAACTATTAGTGATCAAGGCCTCGTCCAAAGGATACAGAATTGCAAAAATTCAGGCACTGTGCTCATGCTTTAAGTAGAAGTTAGAGAGTTAAATTGTGATTGCACGGGTAAAAACGAGCTTATATAAGTTATCGTAGGAATATATTTGAATGATCGTATATATTATCCCCACGCCATCTTGCCTCACCTCAGTCTTCTAAGTGTTGATCAAATTTATCTTAATTGGATTATTATTGTGGCTGTGTTGAATATTGTGACAAATAAACAATTGTAGTGAATCACGTCGTCTGATCAATTAGTTCCTTCCTCACATCTAGCCGGGTTAGAGGGAAGAAGGAATAATAATTCCTTACAAGATAATGCAAGAAGTATGAAAATATGGAATACTTCCATAAAAGACTAAATAAAAAAAAAACAAGATGTCAGCAGTCTACATATGGCATAATGTCGAGTATCGAGTGATTCCGACGTAGAGCCTTTTATGTGTGAATGTAACCCCGAAGACTAGTTCTTTTATTTTTGAGAAGACAGAAAAACCTTAAACTATTTTTTGGTCGATCAAATGGAAACCATTGGGTAACATTCTTACTTTGCCTTTACCATAAGCTCCAAACAATATCAACTTTTAGAATTAGTTGACTCCCATCCAGTATAGTGACGCTGACTGCTGTGCCTGGGTTCGAATTACGGGGAAGGCATGGATGTTTGAAAACGTGTAGTGCGGCATGGGAGCATTCTAAATATTCGTTTAAATATTGCGACACTCTAAATATTTGTTGAGCTACAACTCCTCTCATGAGGTTGGTAAAAGGGGAAGATCCGAGCCAAATCGTACCGTCATTTGTATGGTGCTCAAAGGTGAGGCTAACGACAGACGTAAAAACTAGCCCTTTGTCACGATGATTTCGCGGACCTCGATTTGATATCACTCGAACAGATAGCATTTGTAACAACAGAATAAGTTAAATAGAGTTCTTAAATTGTCATCGACAGTAGAAGTTGCTCGGCTTGCCCGAATACAACCTCTTGCCAATTTTAATTTATATTTTTCAGTATCCGAGAACATTACCAGATTAAAAGTGGTCACGACTGCATCTTTCATGTGACATTTTCAACCACTTGAACCCTCAACAAAAGCAACTTTATTTAATTAAGAATGCTTGTTCTTCCAGATAAAGGTGTAGAAGAAGGTTTCAATGTATTCTTGACCGACCCTAGAGATATAATATCGTTCTTCGATGAAGGAGAAGCACAAAAGGTTGTACCAGGATTGATCACCACTATTTCCGTGCACCTGGTCAAGGTAAATAGAAAAGCATTCACCTCTTTTTGTTTTTACATTTTAACCCGTAACTCTTATCATATCATGGGATTGAGAACAATTATAATTTCAGTTCATTCCTCTATAATGAGTATTTCAAGTAATTTTTCATTTTATATAAAAGCTGAAGTACAATATTTCGATTCTCATCTGGGATTGAGGAGTTCGCTCTTTCAGGTCTCAAGATCCTATAATATCCTCTCACCACGGAACAATCAAACTATATATAATACACTGCAATGCATAGAACACATGCCAAAATCTGTCTTATTCCGATAGTTAATAATATAAATAATTGCCGCTGTTTTTAAATATCGGAGCTTACACCAATAGCTGATATTTAGCTAGGAAACTATATTTTCAAATATCCAATTATACTGTCATTTTCTTTCTATTAGCTAAGTTTTTCTACCATTTCGCTACAATGATTAAATCTAGGGCTAAAGCATAGAACACAGGTACTCAATTGGCGAAGGAAATTTTTTGGCTACCAGAAGTGGTCGCCAAATTATCCACATGTATTGGTAGTTGTTTCGAGAGTTTGCAAAGTAGAACTTTTCAAAGAAAATAAACAAGTAATCAGAAAAATAAAAAAATAATAATATTTTTAAAGTTATTTATAATAAATTAAAATGAAATATTAATCTGTGTGACGTCGTCACAATGGAGAAAGCGCCTCTATTCATAAACGTTTCCACAGCCGGGAAACACGTGTCTTTGGTGGTATTGTGTTGTATCAGACAGCTGGACCGTCGGCGACGGTGTGTCTGGCGGACACTATGGGCCAGGCATCGCTGCATTATTTTCTATTCATGGGCAGTGATTGTACGTCTTGAATGCTGGCGCCTCTGCAGGCGGCGGCGAGGTGTTTGAAGTGCCAGATGTCAGCCGGGCCCTTGTCGCCGGGAACCTTTGAGAGGGACCGGACTTTTGTCATCTCTGCACGAATGGATGACGTGCAAGACCGTTGGTGCCGGGTACAAAACCCTGAGGTCGGCCAATGGGGATTGATGAGGGCGGGGAGTGAACCCGCCCCTAGAGTTTAAAAGAGTGGACTTCGGAAAGAGAAAGAGACTCCTGATAGACTCCGGATAGACTCCTGATAAACTACGACGAGAGATTCCCGTAACTGAACCCTGCGGATGGAGGAAGAGACCCCGGACAGACTCGAACGAGGCATTCTTTAATAATTAGCTTAGCGTACATTTTCAAGAAGAGTAAATCCTTTATTGGCTTCTAAGAAAGACAACAACAAGGCATTCGAATTGCTGAATCTATTCATTTTTGCTACTTGTACTCCGCAAGGTAAGGATTGAATTGATCGCCACACTTGCGGGTTCCGAGAAGAGATTTTTTTGATGGAGCTCCATGAGCTCTCGATGGAGTTCGTGTGAATCTATGTTTCGAGATCTTTAAAATTTACACTGTAATTGACTGAAAGACGAAAGCAGCCGTTTTCTTCCAGACAATCATAAGCTTTTCGAAAAAAAAGAAAAAAGGTTGTTCTGAGCCTCTCAACCAGGACTACAAACTAACATATAAAGAAATTTTCTCTATAAAGAAAAAAGCAGTGAGACAAGACTGGCTCACCCCTCCCGCCCATCCTTGGTTCAGTAGGAAAACCCCGGGAAGAGCGCTAGATTTCGGAGGTGACAGAAATGATCAAACGGCCATCTCAAGACTTATATAAGTAGACATCTAATAACCATGACATTCGACTCAGGATGCAAAGTCTTTTCATTGTGCAAAAAATGCAATCTGAAGCCGGCATCCCTCAATCACATCCTGGATTGCTTGGGGTTCGCTCTGGCGAATGTTTATGAAAGTCCTCTACTGGTGCTTGACTTCGCTAGAATTCACGGTATCATAGATCTGATCTAGCTGCCGTTAGATCTCTGAGGGATTAGAAACAACAACAACAATAAGTTTTCCAGCAATCCAATATAGTTGTTGCACTCACCTCCATGTTTTCCATAATTCATCCCAGCAAAGTTTCCTGCGACCTATCCTGAGCCATGTGAAAGAAACACTTATTCAAACCTTTTTCGATCTCTCCAAACACCCAGGTTCCATTTATTTGTTTGCTTGTGTTATATATTTTCTTTTACCAAACATGTGTGTGCTTTCTTCGATTTCTACAATCACATAAGGACTTCCAAGCATAGAACTTAAATACGCACACATTTCCATACACACCTCTCTTCAGAAACTCATCCAATGCGTGACTGTTTTCTTCGAAACATTAATTTCGAAAGAAATGAAGTCACGGTCTGACTTTCGTACCCATATATTCGTCATCTTCAGGGTCTGAAACGTACTTTCTTCAATCCAGTTACAGACAGCTAGACCTTTTAATACGATGCGCATTCATTCATGTCTTTCAGTGTACCCAGATATATCCATCACTCGAATGCTTTTTAATCAAATGCTTAGCATTTTTGCATACTGTATGTTCCGCATTTGAAGCAATCAATCCTTTATCCATGCCCCACTGTATCACAGATATTTCACCCTTTCGTTTCAAATCATAAAAAAGCCTAGATCATAAAACTCAAATTTACTGTTCAGGATATTTCAAAGCAACAAATGTAAAACAAAAAGAATCCAACAGCGGGGGAAAAAATTATTCAGGAGGTAAGTTTCTAAATCTTTGACACGAACACAAATTGAAAATGCAAAATAAAAACATTAAAAACAAATAATAGAATTGTTTGTCTAGAAACATCAACAAATTAGAAAAACGAATAGCAATTAAGTAAGAACACGTGACCTTAACTACAAAAGACCACACTTGAAAGGACAAGGGTTTCCAAATCAAACAGTCCACTGGAATGAATTCGTTATCACACCAGGAGACCTAGATAAACATCACCAAATCCAACTGACTATCTATTCTGCACTCTAGCCAAAATCTGGAAGTGGCCAATGGACGAAAAAGTAATTTTTACCGCGATAGCGTTTCTGACCAAATGGTTCCATCATGCAAATGGAAATAGACAAAAAATGCTTCTGGAGGTGTACAGTCGTTTATCATAGTCGTTGAATTGGTCCTCTGGATTTAGGATTCCGAACGCTTTATTGATGCTTAGCCGGCAAACTCAGTGCTGTGTCAAGATCAAACTGTAGATCAGCGATTCTCAAACTGTGGGGTGCGTCCCCCCCCCAGGGGAGCATTGTAAGCCTAAGTGGGGGGCAAGAGCACATTGAAAAGACGAAAATAAAAGATTATTTTTAAAAATTATTAAAGAGAGCAAAACGAAATATATTCTGATAGAATAAAAAATAAAATACACAATGCGTTTTGTAATGCAATCTGCTCCAATTAAAAATTAGAAAGAAAAATAGCATACTTCTTATCCTATTACTTAAAAGTAACTTATATAATCAAAATATCCATTGCTTAAAAGTCCCATCTACAAAATTTAATATTTATCTTGTTAATTTGTGCAGTTCATAATTAAGAGCGTATTTTAGCTTTAGCGTCAAAGTGCATCATTATTGCATTCAGTACACGATAATGTAACGCACATCTTACATTCTCATCTCGACAGTCATCTTCCTTAGATCAGCTCAACGATGACATTGTGTTGCTGATGCAAAGAAAAACGTGAATTAAAAATCGAATTTCTGAAAAATATACTTTTAGATGGAACGTAAAAAATGGGAAAAAATCACTGAGTTTTTTTAAACCTTATACATATTTTCTCCTTTCTGACAACTCCAGCTTAGCTTTTAAAAGAATAAAATGAAATCCTCGTACGCCATTTTACTACGCAATTCATATTAAATTATATTAGTCCACCAAAAAATTTTTGGAGGAGGACACTCCTACAAAGAGTTACCGCTAAATAAAAACGCAAAACTCCTTTTTTTTTTGTTAGATCCTTTATTGATGCATCCCTCAGCGACAAAGATTATTTAACGTCAAAAGTGCGATCGCCAACTTTTAGCTGTAGAACTTTCCCTCGAAAATAGCAACCTCAATTTTCGGTACCATTCTATTATTAAAATTCATCTGTGTTTTCTTAATAGAAACAAGTAATTTAAAAAGAGTTTTTTTTAAAGTCAATTCCTACTTGTCAACAAAAGAAATTTTTATTTTAGTTAATTTTTATTAAATTGTTACAATTAATATAAATATTTTTATACATATGACAGAATCACAACATTAAGAGACAAAATAGAAAGCGATTTTCCTTGCAATTTTCCACTTTCCTTTATATGTATTATACTAGCTGATGTACCCGTTCTTCGCATGGCTGAATTTAAAAATTAAACAATATAGATTGAAGGATAAAGAAGTTTTTAATGAGTTAATTTTACGTGAATTGCAAATGTAACAAAAAAAAAGGCTTTTTGCATATCTTAGCTGTACAAAAGAAAGACATATTTGTTAAATTTTAAGTCTGTAGATCTAATAGCTGATAAAAAGGATTTTTTTTTTATTTATAATGCTCCGTAACTCTCTTGTGGGCCCCGATTTTTGAAAATACCTTCCTAAGCTGATCTCTGCTCAGCAAAAGTAACACATTGTTATAAATTTTGTGTAATGAAAGCTTAAAATAGAGTAAATAATTTATATCTGGATGTGTAATACGTTAGTAATTACTTTCAGTTGTATTTATTTTAATGTTAAAGTTGTAATATATATTCGCAAGCAACGCTGCTCTTCTATATATATAAAGGAGAAAAGCGACTCACTCACTGACTGACTGACTAATCACGATATCTCTGGAACTATTTAGCCTACATACTTGAAATTTGGTAGACATGTTCCTTTAATAGAGTAGACATCAGCTAAGAACGGATTTCCCGAAATACGAAACGCAAGGGGCGTTACGGGGGTTAAGGGGCGTTATAAATAATTGTTTCCATGTTTAAACTACTCAATGTACAATTTTGAAATTGGGTTAGCAGATTCCTTTCATACAGTAGAGATCCGCTACAAAATGAGTTTGGTGAAAATCGTCCCCCAAGTGGCGTTGCAGGGGCTTAGGGGGCGTTATAGATAATTATTTTCATTTTTAAACTATTTGACGCACTGTCTTTAAATTTGATGAATAGATTCCTTTCGTAGAATAATGATCAGTTACAAAACGGGTTTTGTGAAAACAGACTTCTAAGTGGCGTTGCGGGGGATTAAGGGGCGAAATAGATAAATATATCCGTTTTTAAACTACTTCACCTACCTGCTTGAAAATTGGTAGGTAAGTTTCTTTCATGGAGTAAATATCCGCTACAAAATGGGTTTTTAAAAAATTGACCCCCAAGGGGTGTTGCGGGGGTGGGGGTTTAAGGGGCGTTATAAATTCCGATTTTTTAACTATTAGACGTACAGTCTTGAAACTTAGTAAGGAGATTCCTCTCATAGGGTAGAGATACGCTACAAAATGGGTTTCGTGAAAATTGCCCACAAGTGGCGTTGCGGGACTTAAGGGGCGTTATAGATAATTATTTCCATTTTTAAACTATTAGACGCACAGTCTTTATATTTGATAAATAGATTTCTTTCATAGAGTAGAGATCAGCTATAAGAAGGTTTTGGGAAAACAGACCTAAGTGGCGTTGCGGGGGATTAAGTGGCGTAATAGATAAATATTTTCGTTTTTAAACTACTTGACCTACCTGCTTGAAAATTGGTAGGAATGTTTCTTTCATGGAGTACATATCCGTTACAAAACGGGTTTGGGGAAAATTGACCCCCAAGGGGTGTTAAGGGGGTGTTAAGGGCAGATATAAGTAATTATTTCTATTTTTAAACTATTAGACGCACAGTCTTGAAATTTGGTGAGCAGATTCCTCTCATAGGATAGAGATACACTACAAAATGTGTTTTGTGAAAATAGACCCCTAGGTAGCGTTGCGGGGGTTCAAGGGGCGTTACTGATAAATTTTTTTTTTTGCATTTTTAATTTATTGGACGCACAAATTTTGCTAAGCAGATTCCTTTCATAGAGTGCAATTCCCCTACAAAATTTGTTTTGTGAAAACAGACACCGAAGTGGCGTTGCGGGGGCTCAAGTGGCGTTATAGATAATTATCCCCATTTTTAAACTATTAGACGTACAGTCTTGAAATTTGATAAGCAGATTCCTTTCGTAGAGAACTGCTACAAAATGGGTTTTGCGAATATCAACTACCAAGTTTAATTTCGGGAGATTAAGAGGCGTAATCGATAAATATTTCCATTTTTAAACTATTTGATCATCCTGCTTGAAAATTGGTAGGCATGTTCCTTTCATGGAATATAATTCCTCTAACAAAGAGTAAAACGAAAATTGACCCCTAAGGATGGTTGCGAGGGGTCAAGAGGAGTTACAGAAAAATATTCCTGTTTTTAATTGTTAGACCCATATACTTGAAATTTTTTAAGCATGTTTCTTTTGTTGAATAGGGATGCACTAAGAATGTATTTTAAGTAAATCAAATTTTGCGGAGGGGTGCAGGGGTTACTGGGACGTATTGACACAAAAAAAATCCTTTTTTCGAGCTACAAGGACTATAATAATGAAATTTGGTTTGCATTTTTCTTTTGTTGAATTGAAATCCGCTAAGAGAGGTTATTTTGGAAAACGGCTCTCAACACGGGATTACGGGGATATTGGTAGAAAAACTTTTGTTTTTTTCTGTTTGATTTAGACTTGAAATTTGGCTTGCATGTTCAATTTACGGAGTAGAAATCCACCGCGAAAATTGGTTTTGCGGGAATCCACTTGGTTTTTGGGTTACGAAAGAGCAAACATCATTCTATACTTCAATTTTAGAGATTTTTAGAAAATACAAATTAGATGAGTTCTGCCCTTTTTATTTATCAAGAGGTGACAGTTACAGGTCTAAGTATATTTTTCAATACAATCGAATTCTTAATGCTAGGACTTAGATATCAATAATTTATACATATATATAAGCAGTAAAAATTTATAAAACATAATGAAATACCCAGCGAAGCGGGCGGGTAACAGCTAGTTACATTATAATGGCCATTCAATGAAAACATAACGAAATGTTGGCGATAGAGCCAAGTTGGCATCATTTTTGGCGACCATGTTGGCAACTTGCCGAGGGATTGAATGGTGCAGAAGTTGATATGCTATGGCGCCACCTGGTGGGGAACTACAACAAAAAGGATTGCTCAAAAACCTTTTCCAAAAAGAATACATATATTTGCCAATTTTCATAGTGATCGGTTGATAGTAAAATCATAAAAAAAAGGTGAATTGAAATAAATTATCAATTTTTATCGTATTTATGGTTCATTATTTTGGCGATAATGGCTTACACATAAAAGATATGTGCTGTCGTGAGCTTTTTTGTATACGTGATTATATACGTATAACTCTAGCGGTTTTTACATCGCACGCCAAAATAGCTTGCTGATGGCAGGATTTTTTCCTGCTTACTTGGCATTTATCGTTATATTTTGGACACGTCACACAATATCATTATAGCCTATGTGTTATTTTGATGTATAAGTTATATAAATTAAAAGTAAAAAAACTTTTTTAAAAACAAGGTTTTATTTAAATGCGCTACAAAGAATAAAATAATTTTTTCTTTAAAATTTTTTTACTATCAACTTATAACGTCATTACTCAATTTATATGATATAAAAGCTTGTCGCAAGTTTAAAGTACTCTTATTTACATAGTTTGAAATTCTTAAGAAATTAAAATCAATCAGATCAAGTTATTTAATTTACTTGTTTATTTGCAGAGGTAAATCTCGCGACAAGCTTTTATATCATATAAATTGTGTAATGACGTTATAAGTTGATAGTAAAAAAAGTTTTAGGGAAATTGTTTATTTTATTCTTTTTAGCACATTTAAATAAAAGCTTGTTTTTAAAAAAGTTTTTTTACTTTTAATTTATTTTTTACTTTTTAGTTATCACTGGATAGGTTTCTGAGTCTGTTCATCTCATTGAACGCATCATTGTTGCTAGGTGTTAGCCGGTTATTTTCGAACAGTCGAGCTAAATGAATTGTCGCAAAAAGGGTGCTGGACGAAAAACACAATTTGTTTCTTAAATCCGCAATTTTTAAGCAATTTTTTCAATCTTCGTACAGATCTTGGGTAATATTGTCTTACACACGGAAAAATAAGTTTTATGACATTTTTTTCATAAATGACATTTTCATAAATTCTTAGATTAAAGTAAGAATTTCTATAAAACTCCATCTCAGTTTAACTTGGCAGCGTTGAGAAAGGTATATAATGTACCAATCTACTTGAAAAATAGCTCTACTTTTTTTGTTTTGAATTTAAATCCAAGAAAATAGATAGAAATTTGTAAAAAAAAAAATTGCATACGTTGTAGAAATTAGATTATTTTTACATTGTAGAGATGTAATTATTTTTTAGGCGAAGTTAATTAATACAGTCAATAGCGCAACGTTATGAAATTCCAGTTTGGCTGAAAACCGAATTTCGACGCCAACTTTTGTCATTGTTGTAACAGTAACATTATTACAACAATGCAGATATATCCAAGTTGGCGCCCAAAACTAGTTTAATGTTTTTAATTAATATCTTTTTAATTAATTGCAATATCGGAATATAAATGGTCAAAACATGCATTGTCATCCAAACTAAACGTGTATACAAAATTTCAGCTCAATGGGATGAAGATATCAGCTTCAAAATTGAGTTGCAAGATTCCACCCGAACAAATTACATACATACATACATACATATATTGTAAGTTAAATAAAAGCTTTAATAATAATAATAATAATTAATGATAAGTTTCATTAAAATCCATTCAGTTTTTTTTATTGAAAGAGTAACAAACATCCATACATCCAAACTTTCGCGTTTATAATATTAGTAAGGATTCGAGAATTTTTGTTTGTTTGTGACTATTTATTCATGAATTAAATTTAATTATTCTATAAAACAGTAAAGTAAAAAATGTATCACATTCTCAGAAATTACGCCATCCCAGGTGGGATTTGATACCACGACTTTTGGATCTTTTGGATTAGAAGTCCAATGCGCAATCTATTGTGCTTCTGGAACACAACGAATGATTTTCCTTTTTATATATGCTATTGGACTATTATTTTGTGTTGGTTACTATTTATTCATTTTTCAATATAATTAATGAATTGATATTTGAAAAAAGTGTATTAACATCAAGTGTGTGTGTTATCCACTACAAGTTCATTTATGTATTTGAACTTGAATGGATGAATAGAAAGCATTTTATTAACGATTGAAAATTTGAACAAGATATATACACTGGTGTGCAAAACTTAAGCAACAGGTGGGTTTATTGCCATAACTTCACGAAAAATCATCTGAGAAACATGAAATTCTGAAATGAGGGAGAGTATTATGTACGTAAAGGATAACGAAAGCATCGGCGCTGAAAAAGGAATACAACGCATACGGTAGGGAATCTAACAAAAACAAGCTTTATTGAACGCATAGTATCGTGACTCATGATTGTCTATCCAACAGGAAGAACAACAAGCAAATGTTCCTTAATATGGTATATGCCCTCCCCTCACTACAATGTTTGCTTCGCACCGTCTCCGCATACTCAGAACCAGCTGGTGCAACATTTCTTGAGGTAGGAGTGCCCATTCCTCAATCAACATCTGTTTGAGCTGTTGGTTGTTCTCCAGATGATGTAAGCGTGCTGCAATACGTCTCCCCAAAGTATCCCACACATGTTCGATGGGATTTAAATCTAGGGAGCACGCTTGCCAATCCATTCAAGTGATATCTTAACTTTCCAGCAGCTCCTCAACAGCAAGAGTGCGATGTGGCCGTGCATTGTCATCCATAAAAATGAAGTCTGGGGCAATGGCACCTCGGAACAGACGTACATGGGGAAGAAGTACCTCCTCACAATAGCGATCCCCGGTTACAGACCCTCTGTCGAAAATGTGAAGCTCAGTTCGCCCGTTCAGCATAATGCCTCCCCAGACAAGAACTCCAGGACCACCGTAACAGTGTCTTTCCTTGATGTTACTGGGATAAAACCACACACACAGGTCCCGATCTCTCTCCAAATCAAAACGCGTTGAGAATCGCTTCTGGTACTGAATCGACTCTCATCCGTAAAGAGGACACGATTCCATTGATCAGTTGTCCAGTTTTTGGGCTCTCTGGTCCACTGTAAACGGTGGCCAACTTTCAACGCGAGGCAGCGTTTAGGACGGCGGGTGAATAGGCCCCCTTTGTGAAGGCGTCTGGCCACAGTAAACCGCGACACTTATCGACCCGTTGCTGTACAGAGTTTCTGAGCAATGGCACTTGCTGACTGCTGTCGACCACTTTTCGCCAGCGGGATGATATATCGGTCATCCCCTGAAGTTGTCGTCCTCGGGAGGCCACCACCAACCTTTCTAACAGCTGTTCCTGTGGTTTGGAACGCTTTCCAAGCGCGCGAAACAACACTTTTGTTGATTCCGAACTCTGCAGCTACACTGGTGACAGTACGCCTCTCCTCCAGCTTTCCGATCATTCTTCCACGTATGAAGTCGTTTACGACTAGGTGATTTCTTCTAGCCATATTTCACGAACTGACTCACTGGCACTTGCAGCGAATATGTTGAATTGCGTCTCCTTCCTTCATTTTATTCTACTGTTGAGCAGCACGCGCCGACATCACGCGTTTTGCGTACGCTCACATCGCTTCTGACGATTCGTTCCTGATATTTGCATACGCATGACGTTTCTACTGACTTACGTGTTCACTGTACTGATCTCCAGACCTCCTTTTCTGCAATTTCATGGCTATCTGCTAAATTTTTAGATTGTTGCTTAAGTTTTGCACACCAGTGTATACACTTGCCCCCCAAAGTCTGCGTACAGGCGATCATCTTTCATATTCATGTAAAAATCACTAATTAAATGAAGTCTTTCTGAATCAACGCTATTCATTAATTATTCATCTAACGTCGTAATTCAAATAGTATAAGCAACAATCACCTAAATATTACATAAAATAATACAAATATTCATAACTTGAGAACGACACAAATCGTGTGTGCGTCAAAAGTCTGAGTACACTGGAAGAAACCTTTACAATAATGGATTGTAACTAAAAGTTAATACTTTTTAAGCTATTCCGTTCTTTCTATAACTATCTCATCATATTTGGCAGGGATTTAACTATCTTAGTTGTCTCATCCATGGATATTTTGTTCCATTCTTCTACTATGAAGATTTGAGCATTTTCTTGGATGTTATTAAGTTTTCCCTGATTATTCACTCGAGTCAATGCTGTAATGTGCTGGGAACTAGGATGGCCTACAGGATCCTCAGAACAAGGGGAGTGGCTACCTTTCGCTACCTTTGTGCCGCTGAAAGTAAAAATCATCCCTCACGCTCCACACTTTCCGTGACAAGTTAAGGTAATCAATTTTGTACATTGTTGATTCAATAAATTCCAGATTACTAGCCTAACACCCCCAAACAGTATGCCTCTTTTGCCAAGTTTGATAGCCGAAAAAGGATTCTCTTCCTTAAGATCTGTCCAGGAATTTTTGCAGGCATATTTTTTTTTATGCCAAATTACAAAAAAAAAAAAAAAAAAACCTTTAATTGAATATATTACATTTTTCGAATAATTATATATCCTATTTAGATGTTTTTTGGCAAAGGTCATTCTCTTAGGTCTTTGGCAAAGGTAATTCTTCATCACTCGGAGAGATAAATGATTTATTGAGTGCAACTCGTCCATGATAGTCATCAGTTTTCAGTTCCTTCGAATTGTGGTTAAAGTCACATTTTTTTGCAAGATCTCAACTACACTTTTAGCTATTTGTGAAGCTTATAGTCTTGGTTTTATTTTTATAGAGTGCATTACAAAGCAAAATTCTCAAGGTGACACTGCAGACGAGGGCTGGATCTTGGCGTGGAAGTTAAAATTTTAATTGATTTGGGGTTTATGAACACTTATTGAATCAATGAATTTCTCCTATTAACAGTTTCAGCAATTTCTTTAAAAATTTCCCCCTTTTCTGAAGATTTCTGATGATTTTTCTTTCAATAATATATTGATCTCTATTCTGTTGCCTGCCATGGAACCACAAAAGTTTTGAAATTTTAAATCCTAAAATAAGCTTATAATTACTTAAAAACATGATTTAGTGCAATTATTTTACAATGAAAGGTCTTTAAAAGCTCTATTTTGTCAGTGTACGCAGGCTTTCGGCACGGATGGTTGGTGATTATTTAGTGGTCATTCTTATTTTTTCATGTTAAGGTGAAATTTGTTGCTGCTGTTTGAATAAGGAAATTTTGAAGCTATCTGACAGCTATCTAGATTTTCTAAAGCGAGATTTTAATAGAAATTATAGCATAAACACGTAAGATGATTGCTTGTACGCAGACTATTGGAGGCAAGTATATACAGTACAGAGCGAACTAATAGTAGAAATTGCAAAAACAATTTGTTTTTCTCACTTCCAATGCTAAATTTCTCCTCGAAATTAAAATTTTGATTCTCTATAGAAAACAGTACGATAACAAATATTCACGAGAAGTTTTTAACGTAGATTAAAAGTTTTCAATCAATCTCTATTGTATCATTAGAATTAGTTTTCGGTCTTTCAGAGGCAGCGCACGGCGATGCACACTGCGTGGCACGGGCTGTCGACGTTTTGCCCCACTTTGCCCGGAATGGAAGAAAAGTACTACACACGCAAGATGTGCAACATGCTCATCTTTTACAAGGACTATAAAGAGTTTTGTAACTGCACTTCTGTTATACGACCTGGTAAGTTAGACTTGTGAAAAGGAGAAGTGCTTTCACAGAAGCTGTGCAATGAAGCTCAAATGAATGTATTCATGCGTTTCAACATTCTCATTTTTCATTTTCTTTGCTTTCATTTGCTGAAATGCTTCAGTTTAAAAGAGTTCCCCAGCACACTTCTCCCTTTTTTTTATAATTGAAGAGAGATTTTATCTGATTATTTTATGAACGTTGCACTTCGAAGTTACTCGAAGCTATTGATGATCGACCTCGCAGTTTGAAAGTCGGTCAAGTGACGAGGAAGACACTCTAGTTGGTATCCCACTCTCCAAACTTCCACATAACTTTCATATGAAACTATGAGCCACGAAATTTAAAGTTGAGGCTAAAGAAGGGGGGGGGGAGGGGAGAGTAGTATGAATAAGGCAGAAAAACACTACTCAGACCTGAGATAAAAAAAATACCAGAGTAATAGCTCAACTTTATGTGCTTTTGGTGCTGATTTCAAAAATAATAATGTAAATTTTCTATCTCATCCACATTTTCTTGAAAAATTCAATTTTACTTTAATTATTATGGGTATTTACCAAAAATTTGTTTCAGCGTTGAATTGAAAGTGTCACAGAATACCCCTCAAGGACTCCGGGCATGGCACAATCTCTCTCTATGAATAATTGCTCCACAAGTTCAAAGCTACGACACCGAATGTAAGCTGTCCTGTCTCAAATTAGAACTCCTTTAAAAATTAATAAATTGAGTTTAAAACAAATGATGTGGAGGCGGTGTTTCTCAATTAAATAAAACATTTATTAAGTTATTTACATGGTTTTATGCTGTTTCGCCTGCCCTTGTTGCCACAGGTGAGAAGAGAAACCCTAGGCGCTCGTCTGTCGTCTGTTTGTTTACTCTTCTTCGCACACTTCCTTCTCTCTCCATTCACAACATCCTCCCACTTTTGAGTTTTGGAAGCTGCGAAAACTCAAACACAACATAAAAAGTATAACAGTAAGAATAATATAGGTACTACAAAATGCTGGTGCTGAAATAAAATAAAATTTACACCAGAATAATACTTTTACAAGATACACTTTAGTTGTATGTCAAACGCTTAGGAGAAATTACTTTTCTGCCTTTCTTTGTACGAATGATGGAATCGGTCTGTTCTTTTGATAAATTAATTTCCGGTTCTTGCAGTTCCAGGTTGTATAGTCCTTGCCCTGGTCTGACCAGTTCCCTAATCTCAGTTTTTACTCGAGTGACTCTAACCTGTCTATCTTTTCTAGGAATAAGTTCAAATATTCTAGCAAGAGACCACATAGTTCGATTCTTCAAATTATTTTCCAATACAACCACATCTCTCACCATCTTAAATAAATGAACTATTGAGCGCTACAGTCCCGAGAAAATACGTCCACGAAATTCTTATCTGAAGACACGTGTTCCCAGCTACTAACATCAAAAAGGTTTCAGACTTCTTTCACCCGTTTAAAAACAAATACCCCCTCCCCACACACACGCTCACATTCGAGCTCATTGTAGATGCGGGGACACATTCCTTGTCCACAAAAATTGAATCATAGCTTGCACTTCCAAACGAGACCAATTTCCTAAGAGTCTTGCCAATTCAATCGTCCTGAAACGTCTGAGAATTTTCACTACCTACCCACAAACCAGCTGTATGACCATTTGTCTCCACTCTGAGGAAACAAAATTTCTCCACAATATGTAGTTTTCAAATGCTGCGGCTTGTAAGCTTTTTTTGGATCCACTCTTGTACATATTTAAGAAGGAACTTTCTTTTGTTTTATTTTTAGTGGATTTGAAATTTATTTCAAACTTTCATGTACTCTGGCATAATATTTTCTCCTCTTGGTTAATCGTTTATTTTGTGTAAACTACCTTAATAAAAACAAATTAAAATAGTATGTTGGTGATTTTTTCTAGAAACTGTATCATAATTGAATAGACAAAATTTAAAACTCAAAGGAACATCTTGTTTTTCTCTCAATCAGAGGTATTTCGTGAGATTTGGCAACAGCGGTTTTCATGTGGTGAAAAATCAGTTTGCCTAATCAAGAATCGATATTTTACATAGATTTAACTGGATAAAAACGATTGTTGCTAGATAGTACATGCCAAATTGTTCGAGATAATTTCTTTTTAAATAAGATTTTAGCAAAAATATTGACATCGAGTTCACAAAAAATTCTTACGAGAGGGGGAAAAATAGTGGTCATATTCGAAATCAATACACCAAATTATATAAAAATCCCTTAAAACTTATTTTGTATTTTTCAAAAACTTCAATTTTCCAGGCCTGTGCTGTTAATTAAAATAAAGCAATGGACTAAATTCATGACGGTCACATGATAATATAAACACGTGTTCTACATTGGATTCAAAACGGACAATAAACTAGCTTGTACTTTTTATTCTATTTGTAAAACTTAGGTAAAATTTCAAATTGCATAATTGGGTAAAGATGCTCAAGAGTTATAAAAAGAAATTTCTGCAAAAAAAGATTTTAAAATTAAAGAAAAAAAAGTCTTGTTTTATACATGTACATACTTTTAAATAAAGTGACAAATATTAACTTTTTAAAAAAAAAGTTTCTGTAAAAAGCGTAATTTGGCAACAACGAAGTGCATGAACTGATTTGCTGAAAATAGATAATTGCATTTATCGTGACTATGACGTCACATGTGTTTTTGAACTTGATTGGCTAAAAACACGTGGTTTAAAATTATCATGTGATTATGACGTCACATGAATTTAGTCCATTATTTCCTGTTATTTTAAGAGATAAAAACATGAAAACCCACTTTTCTTTTAACTTTAAAGCTTTAATCTCACAAGGACAAAGGCCGCGGTGGCCGAGTGGTCTAGGCATCGGATCATAGCTAGCATGTCATGAGTTCGATCCTAGTACCACTAAAGACCCGCCGTGTAGGGGAGCGATGCACGTTAAATCTGTCGAGAGCTCAAACGTCCTCCCGTTGGTGTGGTAGTTAGGAGAGAGGGTGCCAGCTCAGGTGTCGTCCGCGTCACTTGACTATGGTTCAAAATGACGCGGACCGTCGCCAAAGGCCCTTGTGTTGCTAATTCAGTGCGACGTTAATATTCTCTCACTCACTCTCACAAGGACAAGAGTGTAAATAAATGTTAGCCGCTTAAAGGTACATTACATTACCGAGTCTATGCACATTTAAGAGAATTCAATATTGATTCTGAGAATTTTACACAAACAAATATATATTTTGACATATTTACTTATCTGTATATAATATAAAATAAGTCTAATTTAAAGAAAGACTTTAAATTGAAATTTAATCACTTTAATACTAGCATGTTTAGCGATGTTGATATATATCAATGCTTTCGTTGTTTTAAAACATAACAAGCCTGACAAATTTGGCTAATGTTACATTCACCAGCATTGATTTTTGATCCAGTACAAATATTTTTATAAAACAAAAATCGAATTTAGAAAATATAAAGAGGTACTGTTTTGTGATCTAATAAGCATGCATGGCCATTTCAAAAAATCGAGCTGCAAGAGGCCGAATTTTACTATATTTATTGCTTTTAGAAAAATGACAATCTTATTTTGTCCTCTTTTTCTCATAGGTCCGCACTCGGAAAGAATTTGTGAGCCCATGGACATGTACCGTTGCGTTTTCTTTTACAGTCTCCAGAATAATTGTGAGTATTAATATTAATTAATATCAGACCCTGTGTGTGTGTGGTAATGGAACCCATTTGCCTGTATGCCCATGCTCATTTTGAAGACACTTGAAAAGTATTTTCAGTTATTAAACAGGCGCAGTTTAATTACGTAGGATTAAAAGTATTTCAATTACCACACTTTTATTCATTGTTGCATTATTTTTTTAAGACTAATCAATAGAAATTTTGGGAGGACCCTTCAGTCAATGAGTTCATTATGACAACAGATTCTGCGTCAACTTCGAAAGAGCTCGTAGTCTGCGCAATGTATTGATTACAAAAAACATTCGCGGAATAGTGTAAGAGAGTGCATTCAAGAGTATGTGTTAGAGAGAGACACAGCTATGAAGAATGTAAAGCATTTTTGAAAAATTAAGAGAGAGAGGACGTGCTAGAAAGTTGGAGTTTGGAATGGTGAATTGGTTACACAAAGAATAATGTCGATGAGCTTTCCCCTTTGGAGATAATTACATATCTGTATCACTAAATGTCAGTCACGATAGGAAATTAAAAGGCAATTAGTGTCATATCAAACCAAAAAGAGAAAAAGTTTCATCAGATTTGAAATATTTCGTGGAACAAAAGCTCACTTCCAGGTAATTCGTACATCAGTTCTCGGTACACGTTTTCATTGAGTGCCGCCAAGTATGAGATGGCTCACGGTGTTTGTTTCGTTTTCAAATTATAATTATTTAGAAATCTTTTATATGGTATATTAAATAATATTAGAAGCCCAGTGGCTGAATGGTTAGTGCATCGCGCTTCCACACCACAGGTCCGAGGTTCAAACCCCGTGCTGGGCAAGGTTGACTCAGCCTTTCATCCCATCAGTGGGTCGATAAAATGAGAACCAAGCTTACTTGGGGACCAAACACTGGGGGTTTCGCTTCAGGCTGACCACCTGATCGGAACATCTGCTCATGCACCCCAGCGCCCAATGGTCACGTATACTGAGATGAGCACAGTAGGCCTTGGCCCTCATGAGCTGTTGCGCCACTGAGTTTGAGTTTAAATAATATTAAATTTAAACAATTGATATTACATTTTGTGAATTTCATACCTTTTTATCAAAGTTTTGGCATCTTGAAGGGGAAATTCTAAATTTTCCTAGACGTGAATGGGATAGTCAAGATTACTATTGTTTTGTTGGCATCAATTGTTCTGTAAGAATGTTTTCCTGTTTCTTTTCAGTATCCAACCTGGCAGAGAACTGTCGAGAGCCGTGCGTCAGCTACACATACCGAAGCGAAGTCTCCTGCATAGGGTTGGGAATTGCAAACATGAGGTAAAATGACGCAACGCTTTGCAAAAGACTGATAGTAACGAGACAACTTAGATGGACTCTATGGTACCTCTCTGATGAGATCTTTCATTTCTCTCTCTCCTATGGGGTTTACTGTTTTGGGCCAACACCAAAGACGTACTACCAAGGCTCTCCCAGCAATGCCGTCTTATCTTCCATCCACCCTTCCTATTCTGCTGACACATATTTTTCTTGCCCTTTTCTTTTTTTGCCTCGTGTCTAAATAACAAACACACATTTTTAAAAATTCTCAGGAATACTCAACCTTTTAGGTTACTTGGGCCAGTTTAGGAGAAAAAGAGTTTTTTAAGGGGGGGGGAGGGGGAGATGCACACAAAATACAACTAACAATAACGGTATTTGATAAGAAAAGGCAGGCCGGGAGGAAATATAGTTAATGTATTGTGTTAATTTAAAATGCGTATATCAAAACTTATAAGAGTTTTCTTTATTAAAAAAAAACAACAAGATGAAGTAATTTTTTTTCAGCAGCAGAAAAAAGCAAGCTCTAGCCGAACTTGTCTAAGCAGGAATTAGATAATTTCAAAGTAAAAACGCATGCAAAACATACAAAGCGATTCGTGATGGGTCTCTTTATTTTGGTCAAGTGATGCATGGCACATCTTTAGTGACACCAGGACTCGAACCCCCGATCCGACAGAAACAAAACGAGTTGCGAGTTCTCAATCATGACCACTCGGCTACCGCAGCCCCAGAGGCTTCAGGTTGAGGCCGCAATTATTATCATTGAAAGGACTCGAATCCAAGATCTCGGCTAGGAAGCTTGCGATCATGATCACTAGGCTACAGTGGTCTCTTGAACTTTAATTAAACCAGGAGGTATACCTTTTCTTCGCACGGGTGAATTGAAAAATTAAACAATACAGATGAAGGATAAAAAAATTTTAATGAATTAATTTTACGTGAATTGCAAATTAAACAAATAAACAAAATTAGCTTTTTGCATATCTCAGCTGAACAAAAATCATTTTTGTTAAATTTTAAGGCTGTAGATCTTATAGCTGATAAAAAAGGATTTTTTTTTATTTATAACTCCCCGTAACTCTCTTGTGCAGTGGCGTAACGGAGAACATTACGGCTCCCTCTCAAAGTCAGGTTTTGTACCCTAAACCGGAAGTACATTAGAACCTGTTTTTGTGTGGTCCTTCTTTGTTCGATTTGATATGTACGATTTTATTTTTGAGCGATTTATAGTGTGCGATCTTTTGTTATGCGGTATATGAATTTCATCAGCTTCAGCGCCTCCGTAATGTATTCTATCAATGCACGCATATACACTTCAAGGTACACTGCTCATTTGTTATAAGCAATCTCTCGGCAATGCGCGTTCGGTTGTTCTCTCTCAACGCGCTAGCAGTATGCGTTTGATTGAAGACGAAACTTTCAATGAAAGTGACAAAACCAATAATTTAATAGATTATAAAGACAGACAAAAAGAACCGGATTCTCTCTCTCTCTTTGAGTGTGGATAAAATATATGCAGAAATCCTGCTTTCCAACAAATCGGAAATCCATTTTTTAAAAATTGATACCGATTCCCGAAAGGAATCTGAAATTCCCAAAACAGCTTCGATTATGCATATCTGGCTATCGTGACGTTCGCAAGCAACTAACCTCACCTTCGTCGCAAAAACTTATCACTTACTTTAAGGTGCCAAAAAATAAATCCATTGAAATTGCATACTTGTTGTCTTAGTGAAAATAGTATTAATCATACTCGACAGATGGCGACACGATTACCAAAATAATTTACCATACACACCAAGTTTACTCTAGATCAGAGGTACTCAACCTTTTTTTCCGCCGGGTCACAAACATGGGACAACTATTGCATGCGGGCCGCAATGTGAGGATTTTTGGAGGGTTCGGGGATCGGTGCTGTAAGATCACTGACATTTAAAATGCAAAAAGTATAAAAACTCCCAATTTTGGTTTTCATTTTAAAACTATAGTATACTCTATCAAACTCAACTCACAAAAAATATGTTTTATGCATTTTTACCCAGTTATGGAGTAATTTCAATTCCCTTTGATCAATGGACTACTCCTATGTCATGATTTCTAATTATGTTAAATCACAAGTGACAAAAGTTATCCATATTTCTTTTGCAGCCGAGTGAAGATCCTCTACAATTCCAAGCAATTTCACTACCTGGAGTACAGGACATCCACTTTTTCCAGTCTCTTCAGTGAGTACACAACTTCTAAAGTTTTTTAACGATACAACGAATAGAAAGCGTTCTTTAAGCATTTCTCAGAATATAAGTATTATCAGCATGCATTGGGTTGAGGGACATGATAAGAAAAAAAAAGAAGAAAATGCAAATTTCAACAACGCACGCGATTTTGAGTTATAATTCCATTAGTTTTTCAAATTCTGTCTTGTAAAATGTTCATGAAAATTAATGCACAAAGCTAATTTTCCTTCAATCTGAATTTCCGATGAAACAGAGAAAAGCTCATAGAAGCTCGTCATTTTGAATCTCGGTCAAATGACGAAGATAATATATGAGCTGGCATCCCACTCTCCTAACTTTCATACCACTCAAACGGTAGGACTTTGAGCTCGACAGATCTGGCATGCACATCAGGGCTTGAACTCGTGACACGAGTTTGTAACCATAAGCACTATGCTACCGCGGCCTACCGAAATACCGATAGCTTTCTTTTCTCGAAATGCACGAGAGCACTGTCAAGGATTTAAACAGTTTTTAATGATTTCCTTTTTCTCGTGCTGATTCCGTTTTGCCTTGAACGAAATGACAATTTTAATTCACGCAAGAAATCCACTGCTCACGAAAATTTCTCCTAAAAGAAAAATGAAATAACTCAATAAGGAAAATCAATGCTTACGCAACAGCTTGCATAATATTCGGCTGTTTTGTAGTTATATCTTTTCTTTCATCGAAAATGGGTCCTTTTTTTTCAATCGTTTTTCTTTGATACAAGACACGAATTCTTAACCCTTCTCTTCCCACTAAAAATTACTATACATTTACAAGATAAAAATTTCTCATTTCGTCCGTAGCAATCCCATACTAATCGTCGAACATTATTTTGGAAAAGGAAAGTTTCCGTATATCAACACGAAAATTCCATTATATGTATTGTACACTTTGTGCAAAACCATTTGTGGTTCTCCGCACAAAATAAAGTAATGCCTGAAAAGCAAAATGCGTTTTCTACCTTACCTATATAAAATTCGTGACTTTAAAATTTAGAGCAAAGCGTTATTTCAAAAGAATAATGAGACCCTAGCACGAAACAAGACTGATACTCGTCTGAGATCTTTTGAGAGAGGAATAAAGAACAGTTATGAAAAATGTTTTCAATGGACGTGTGTGCGTCCCTGTAGATAATACAGTTATTCAAACTTCAACCGATATTTTTTTTTATATAAATATAAATATCTAAAAACGTAGCCATGTACACTTTGAAACACTTTTTAAGAGCATTCTCAGAATTTTTTTCTCAGCACTTTGAATTCATTAATTAAGATTTAATTTACTTTATTATGAATTAGAATTATTCTAAAATTATTTAAAAGAAAAGTTTTTTTAGAATTTTTCTCCATTGAAACTTATGAAATGCCTTTAAGGTTACGTTCATTAAAAAGTTCTGATGAAGTCATAGTAAATTTAATAGCAACACTTCGTATCACAGTATAGTATCGTAGTATGAATACTAGTACTTCGTTCACATTGCTCATTTTCCAGATAATAATGAAAATGAAAAGTTATGCATACTTTTACCAGTATAGAACTTAATTATTAAAATATATTCTAAGTAAAGCTTTGCAAAAAGCAGTTTTAAGATCTAAAGGACTATATTTTTGTTATATATAATAAAATAATAAAAGACAAATTGTTCCTTCAAAGCTGAGAATGAAAGAAATTGAATTCTAAGAAAATATATAAAAAAAACCCGCCAAAATATAAGTAAAATAAATGGTGCAAAAAAGCATATCAGTAGGATGAAAACAAAAATTACAAGGATCTGAGGAACTATTAAAATTGAAAATACCGAGTCATTGGATTATTAGGATTTCTGAAGCTGTTTAGGATAGTGAAATATGGTTAAGCAATGCTTTATGGATCCACCTTCCCCATTTATCAGAAATTTTCGACATAATAGAAAAAAAGTACTCTGTTGAAAATTAGGCCTATATCTATCTACACGTAGGAGGTATCAAAACAGTAAAATAAAAAGAGTGTGTTTGGATAATGAGAATAAAAAGGTTTTTCATATAGAGATGAATATTAAGAGAAAACTTCATAAATAATTAACAAGGAAAACCAAGATGAAAACTTACATGTGTGTATTTATGTTAACCAATAAGGTTTTTTAAGACAATGCATCCAAATCGGAACTCGTGCGCAAAATGACGTGTTCAATGTTGATGTATAGAAGCAAAAAGCAAAGGCGCCACCTGGATAGTTTTTTTTGTAACTAAACTGAGCATTAGATATCTTAATAATGAGCTAAAATATATTGAAAGATAGTTCAAAATTAATTTAATTGGATAGTTGTAATCCAGGCAATATTGACAGAACTTTTTATAATTGTCTATTTTCAGTTCATTGTCAGTAACTAAATCATTGTTTCTTTTAATAAAGTTTAAGATAATATTTCTAAATATAGATATGTGTAGGTTGCTGCACCAGAAAGGCATTTTTATTATGTTAAAATCAAAAGAGTCTATTTTATCAAAACTATTACTTGTTAGCAAATTATTCTCAGCGTTTAATTGAAGGTCCAAAAAGTTTTCTGACATTATTGTAATTAGTCTTTAGTAATTTCAAATATTGGGGATAATAATTAAAGCTAGGAACATAATCAACTATATTACTAAAAATAATTAAATCATCTATGTATCTAAATAAGTAACAAGAGTCGTAACTAATTTTTTCATGTTCATAATAGTGCAAATAAATATTAGCTAAGCAGTTACTTGCAGGTACACCTTGTGGCAGTCCTTTAATTTGCTGATTATATATATATATACAGGATAATTCGCTACCAGACCAACAAACTTAAAGGGGGAGGGGTACAGAGATAACTCGGAATCACAAAGAATGCAGAGTAGCAAATTGCGAGCTATGATGCGAAGAAGCAGAGAAAAAGAATAGAAACACATTAATGGGTCAGAAAATATTTTATTGAAAGATTGAATAACAACAGGTGTTCAGAATTATAACCAGAAATAGTTTGAATGGCCTGACAGCAGTGCTGAAGGGAATCCCTTACATTCTGGAAGATTTCTCACGGCAGTCTTGCGGTAGATGACGCTGAACGGAAGGTTTCATGAACACTGATCCTGCTGGACGTTGTCATTTGCGATTCTGTTCGAGGTAATAGGATGATCTCGTATTCAAACGAGGAACTGGTCAACACGCTGATCGTGTATAGAGCTGCGGGTTGAAACGAGCAAGCCACTTGGTGATTATACCAGGAACGATAAGCAAACAGGCGTGTTCCACATCACAGCTACAGGATTCTTGCAACAGAGTATTGCAGACAGCTTATTATTTGCTGCGTCCGTATTGTTCAAGGAGGAAGCATACTTCACACGTGAAGAATCCTTCCATCAGCATAACGCTCATATGTGGACTTAGAGAGAGTACACATAAAAAGTTTGGTGTACGAGACATCCGTTCCATCTCTTTCCTCGAATATTTGTAGCTGCCGGGATGATACGTCTTCCCGAACATATGGAATTCCATGCAACGCTGCTGTCAGTCCTGCCAGACGATTTCTGGTAGTAATTTTGAACACCTGCCGAAATACAACTTTAAAAAAAAATGTTTTCTTACCCATAAATGTGCTACTGTTTCTGTTCTTTTTCTCTGCTCCTTTGCATCATAGCTCGTAACTACGGCATTCTCACGGGATTCCGAGACGTCTCTGTATCTCCTACACTCCCTGCAAGTTTGTCTGTCTGGCAGCGAATCATCTTGTACATATATGTACAGGTGGTTATCAAAATAATGGAAACACCTGGGAATAGAAGTAAAATTTTTGAATGCTCTTCGTAAGCATTAAAATATAAAAATATAAAATTAAAATATAAATAAAAACTAAAATATAAAAGCAGTTTTTTATAAATAAAAATGTATGGTAGTATGTGGTAGCTTTATTCATGTTCTGCATGTCTTAGATTTTTTTAACCCTCTCGCGCCTAACGGGACACGTACGTCCCAATTCTTTTGGTACAGAAACGCTTCTCTGTTTAATTGGAGACTTTCCCACCAGTCCTGCCAATATTTTTAAATGTATTTTCATTCACAGAACATAGATGGCACTACCGTGCATAATGCAATTCCCGCATTTTTGAAGTGTTATAGAATTTCATTCCATACTGTACGAACGTAAATAGATTTGTTTTGGAAAGTACCGCCTATTTTCGATTAAATGTTGATTGTTAAAAAAATCTAAGGTCAATAAGTTACTAACAAAGCAGATTACCTCTAATAAGCTGGTAAGTGGCAAAGTCTTACTTCCATTTCTATTATCGGGACATATGTGTCCCTCTCGTCTTGTAGAGTGGGAACACATTGTCCCAACAGTCCTATGTGATAATTTCTCTTGATATTATATTTTTCGGTCACTTTTGAAATAGTTGCTTATTATTTTTAATTTAGGCACAAATTAATTCAAAATTCAATCTAAAATGACTCGATGCCGGGGACTTACCAATGAAGAGATGAAAAATTTTTTAGAAGAGTCAGATGACGAAGATATTGATTTGGATGACGAAATAGACGATCCCTGTTTTCAGGATCCAGCACACAATTTGCAGTAATCCGATTCAGACGAGTGTGAAATGGATATCGATCATGATACCATACCCTAAAATGAAAAGAATAATGAGGCTTTGAGTGATACTGATACGGCCTCACTTTCCTCAGTTGATGAAATACCATCAGCTAATGCTTCAGGCCTCAGACCAATCCTATAGTTTCATTCAGATTCAACTTTTGGCAGCAAATTGGCAGTGATGTGATTCAAAAAACGGGATATGTATATGATATGAACATTTATTCCAGAAAAGAAACGGGTGAAGTTCAAGGCATACTCGGGGAACGAGTAGTAGCAAAGCTAAGACAATCCGAGAGACGGATACGAAGACAATCCGAGGAAAAGACGTGATGCTTGCGTTTGTAGTGATATAATCTATATAAGCCAGTAACAACCTCCGCACCATGGTGATCATATTGGTGTAGTTGTTAAGTTGCTCGGTTTCGGTTCCAAAGGTCCCGGGTTCTGTCCTACCGGATAAGCGCACCATTTCACGTTTGACCAATTTTTTACAAGCGTGCACCTGATGGAAATCATGAAATTTCCTGCAGTTGGTACGTGCATCAAGACACGCAAAGATGGTCCTAATTTTGCAACAAAACTAAGCAAAAGGGATAAGACTGAGTTTCGCGTAACAAAAAATGGAACAATGGGCGCGAGGTGGCTTAATTAAAAAAAAGTGATGATGCTAAGTAATTGCCACGAAGCTAAATACGAAAAAGTAAATCGCACCATGAAAGATGGAAGGAAAGAAGAATTTGAGTGCCCTGTGACTATGGAATTCTACAACAAAATCATGGAAGGTGTAGACCTTACAGACCAAATGGCAAATGTCTATAAATTAGAATGAAAATCTAGCAGATGTTGGTAAAAGTACTTTCTTCACCTATTGAAGAGCGCAGTGGTCAACTCATGGATGTGAACTCAAACATCGAAAAACCTCCTTTCTTGATTTCATTGTACCTCTTGCAGAAACCTTGAAGGCGTCCGGATAGCTCAACTCACATTATCAACGCCGTAGAGGAACTGGATGGTGTAACGTCGTGGAAATAAATTGAAGGTGTACGCTAAGCTAAATATTAAAGAATGCCTTATTACTGTGATCTAATCAAATGTTTATTTGACGACAACATTCAAAAGATCATTGGATAGAGAAAAGATATTCGTTACAAGTGTTCGTTTGATACAGCCAGCTATTTCTGTTTCATATTGGTGTCTGCCTAGGGGTCCGCTCCTTGCTTCTTTTTCCAGTCACCAGTTGGGTACCGCCTCAGGAGTCTCTCGTCGGTATGGATCCGGAGGCTCACGCCTTGTGCTTCCTTCCTATATCCGTCCCTAACGTCTCGCAGGTTAATCGTCGGAGTCGATCGAGGTCCTCCCCTTCTTCCTTCGTCCACAGGCTTCTCTTTTTAGAATATCTCGTTCGAGTCTGTCCGGGGTCTCTTCCTCCGTCCACAGGGTTCAGTTACGGGAATCTCTCGTGGTAGTCTATCAGGAGTCTCCTCTCTTTCCGAAGTCCACTCTTTTAAACTCTAGGGGCGGGTTCACTCCACGCCCCTCATCAATCCCCATTGGCCGACCTCAGGGTTTTGCACCCGGCACCAACGGTCTTGCACATCATCCATTCGTGCAGAGATGACAAAAGTCCAGTCCCTCTCAAAGGTTCCCGGCGACAAGGGCCCGGCTGACATCTGGCACTTCAAACACCTCGCCGCCGCCTGCAGAGGCGCCAGCATTCAAGACGTACAATCACTGCCCATGAATGGAAAATAATGCAGCAATGCCGGCCCATACTGTCCGCCAGTCACACCGTCGCCGACGGTCCAGCTGTCTGATACAACACAATACCACCAAAGCCACGTGTTCCCCGGCTGTGGATACGTTTATGAATAGAGGCGCTTTCTCCATTGTGACGACGTCACAATGGTCTTCCAAAACATCACAAAACGTATTCAATGTTGGTGACCATCTTCCAGTCACAACAAAAACACGACGGCTTAAACGTGCACAACAAAATAAGGAATCGCGCACTAAAATAATGTACAGGATGTGCAATGTCCTATTGTGCATTGATTGCTTCAAGCCATACCATTCATAATTAAATTTTTATTAGTATAAAATCATTGGTTTTCCTTACAAAGTTACACGTTGGGACACATATGTCCCAGTCCTAAATCAGTGTTTAAAATTTTCCTAACATCTCAGTTTTAGCATTCTAGTGTGCCCTACTCATAGTTTACGCTACCAAAATTGTTCTGTTGTAAAAAGAAAAAACTCGTCGCGAGAGGGTTGAAGCGTAAAATGTCGAACCTCTCAGATTTTTAAAGAAGCCTAATTGTAAGAGCCTGTCTAGATGGGGGAAGGGTGACAGAAACATCCCAACTTTTAGATGTTTCTAGAGGTACAATGTCTAAAAAGTAATGACAGTATACTCACAGCTTGCAAGACAAGTTCGACAAAACAAAATAGTGTGAACGGAAAGAGAAGCTTAGTGAAAGAAACCGACGGATTTTCAAGCGGATTATGTCTAAAAAGCGAACAACTGCAGCAAAAGTGACCGTTGAGCTCAATCAGAATCTGAATTCTCCAGTGTAAATGATTACAGTCAGAAGGCACCTTTATGTACAGAACTTTTGCGGCAGAACAGCATTTCTCATGCCACTTGTCACAAATGTTAATTCCAAATGTCGTCTACAGTGGTGTCACACTCACAGAACCTGGTCAATTGATAAATAGTATATAATAATATGGTCTGACGACTCGTTTTTCACACTTTTCCCTACTACATAACGTGTACACGTTTAAGAGGACACCTGCACACACACACACGCGTATGATCTCCTTCCAACTGTCAGGCATAGAAGTAGATCTGTTATGATGTGAGCAGCCTTGTCGTGGTTTTCTGCTGAACCTGCTAAGCCAATCGTAACCCTGAAAGGAAGGATCACTGGGGAGAGAAATTTTAACTGACCACATTCATTCTGTCAGGCAAACTTTGTTTTCAACACGAGAGGGAATTTTCCAGGATGATAATGCACCTGTCTCTGCAGCGAGACTTGTCCAATCATAGTATGATGAACATGAAGATGAAGTTAAACATCTACCTTGGTCCACACAGTCAATCAGTCAATAGCACAATTAGGGTCTATTTTAGAGTGATTCCAACCTCTCCCCCCCGCATCTCTCCCAAACCTTTTCCAATATCTTTATGAAGAATGGTACAAAATTCCTCTAAACACTAATCAGCACTTGTAAGAATTGATTCCTAGACGAATCCAAGTTGTATTACATGTCAAAGGCAGTCCTACACCATAATAATAGAAGATTCATAATAAATCTAAGGTGTTTAAACTATATATATATAAATATAATCACCTATATATTACACGTATATTTTTTTTCATATATTGTATTATTACGATAAAACTTTAAGAAATGGTTGGCTGAAACCCTTACGGTTACTAAAATGTGATTAATAGAAGAATATTTAGTTCTACAAATTGTAAAAAGATCCTTTTAGCAGTGTATTTCTACAGATAATAAGGAAATTTATCTAAATTGTTACATAGCTCTGTATAATTAATACAATTTTATTAACGCGTTCATTCAAAAGATTTATGTAATTTGTACGAAAATAAAATAAATCTAAAAATGCAGAAATTAACTTTTAAGTGAGGATTTAAATAAAAAAAATTTTTTTACTATATAAAAAACAATATTTTCACAAGATAGATAAAAATAAAATTTGAAATCAGCACAATATATATATATATATATATATATATATATATATATATATATATACATTTTAACTTAATGGAACTCAGAAAAACCAATTTCTTCCTCAGTTTTCTGGACTCAATTAAAAATTGTTCGATGTACAAAACAATAACTGCAAAACATATTTTATTTAGTTTCAGATGAGAAAACGATGTTTTTTACATTTTGAGGTAAAACTCTTTCGCATATCGTTTCTAGGTCAAATCGGAGGAGCCTTCGGTTTTTATCTGGGAGCAAGCATCATCACCGTCGTGGAGATCCTCACCTTTGTGTCTTCGTGGATCTGGTTTAGGCTGTGCCCTTGCGGGACTCAAAACAAGGAAGCCCTCCATGGGACAGACGATCTGAGAAAAATCTCAATACCCTCGAGGGCAAAATAAATTTGAAAAAAAGGAGTCTATAATGTACATTTCATATAGATTGCTTTCAATGCTATTTTAGTCATAGAGTGGAAAACGGTGTCCATAGCACCTTCTCTCTTTCAGATTAAGAAAAAAGATTAAAGTGTTTGTATGATAATAATATGGATTATTTATAATGCTAAATTTCCTTAGAATTCAGAATTATTAAAAAAAAAAACATTAATTTTTGTCTTTATTTTAATATATAAAAATAAAACTCCATTTAGCATTTAGATACTGAAAAAAAAAATTAATTCAAACAGAAATGAGGGATCCACCGCATTTAATATGACGCTCTCTATACCCTAATAAGGGAAATGGACTAATTGCTTAGTCACAGGAGAACTGAGGGCAAGGGACCTCGTCATATTCAACTACGATCAAATGGTGGCACCTCAGCCACACTATTTTCCGAACATGAACACCGTGACAGCTTAAGGACTTTAAACATCGACAGAGATTAAACGCATATTAGCTTTTCTACTCGATAGAGGATTTTAGTAGTAACAGAATTCGACCCCCCCCCCCACTCGTGTGCTACGAGTGTGTCAAATAAAAGTCAAATAAGAATAAACTAATCGTTTGAAATTTCTTACAAAATTATTAATTTTTGTTAAATTGGTCGTTTTTCTACTGCAACAGTTTCCAAGCATTGAGATAAAACCATTTCCTGTTTGAATCCTCGCCTGGTAAGGTTTCCGGTAGGTCGCGACAGAAAGGAAAAAAGTTTAGTCGTGTTTTCTAAAAGGATCTGCTACTGTCCTCTTGAATTCTTTATTTTCCCCAACTTTCCCAGAGTTCAAACCTAAGGTCTGTATATTTTAGTTTCTCATTTAGATAGGATATTATTGGAGTTAAAAGATCTGAATTGCTAGCGTTTGCTTACATTTTATTAGCACCTTATTGTGTGTGCTACAAAAAAAAAATCCCTCTTTGAAAAAATTGCAATAGATTTGTAGCGGTACCATCTATATAAGCCAGTAACTACCTCCGCACCACGGTGATCATTTTTGTGTAGTGGATAAGTTACTCGGCTTCGGATCCAAAGGTACCTGGTTCTATCCTACCGGATAAGCGCGCCACTTCATTGGTGACCCTAGCTGAACTCAGAAAGACGCAACGTTCTGAACTGTCGTGGCGCCATCTACCTGCAAGAAGAGCAAGCAAAGTCGTCAAAACTCACTTGACGCAGCAAAAGTCGCCGGACCCACTCGGCGCAGCAAAGTCGTCTCACATATGACGCAATCAACAAAGTCGTCTCACATATGACGCAATCAGCAAAAAAAGCCGTCACAACTCATGACGCAGCAGCAAAAACACGCTTGATTAAACAAATACATCGTTCATTCGCCTATCCACCGACTCACTGGTGGGGTGTATGTAGCGGTACCATCTATATAAGCCAGTAACTACCTCCGCACCACGGTGATCATTTTGGTGTAGTGGATAAGTTACTCGGCTTCGGATCCAAAGGTACCTGGTTCTATCCTACCGGATAAGCGCGCCACTTCAGATTCTTCTTTTTTTTTTTACCTCTTTCGTTTTAAATGTTTTACGTTCGAAGTTGTGAAGCCGTTATCAGACCTCTAATCATATATAATACACACACACAACTTTAGATCATGTAGAGAGATCGTGCTCATGAGGAAAGGTTTGGAATTCTAAAATTTAATAAACACGTCCATTAGGTTTGAGAACTTAGTTAACTTATTGATCGTTTTCTGTGCAGTTTAGTTCTGCTCCTCGACGGTCAATGACGCCTTGTACTCCGGTCGCCGAGGTCGACAGCCCACTTTCCCACCACACAAAAAGAAGTCTCCGATCTTTGATTTCTTAAAGATTCATCCCTCCAACATGTGAGGTTTTTTGGTGGAATCAAGAGTCGAACACATGGCTCGACTGAAACCAAAGTCATAACATAACAAATATTTGATCAAAACACGAATTCGGTGTTATGACTAAAATAGCTTCTTTGACAGGCTTGAAAAAATCATTTAAAAATAAGTTTGTTTCCGATCTGTGTGTGTTTTATATTCGTAAGTGCAATCTAGATTTAGAAATATGTAATGAAAAAAGAGAATTTTGTTTCTTGAGACACATCTTTTCTCTGTTTCTTACTTAACGTCGCCTTTTGCATCTACATAAAGACATCTGACTTCGAAATTTTGAACAAGTATCATGTGACTAGAACGACATCTAAGCTGGCACCCCAAGTTTCCATGCTATGCCAACGTGAGGACTTTGAGCCTGATTAACTATGTAATAACTCCTTTACAAAGTGGGTGCATAGCAGTAACAGAACTCGAATTGTGGGCAGAAACCATACCGACTCTCGATCTAGGGAACATGACACTCGGTAATCATAGCCCCTGATTATATTTGCAACACTAAATCTGAATCTTTAAAAAGGGCTTCGTTTATATAATAACAAGTCTCCAGTAAAAATGAATAAAATACCAGAAATATTTTTGCCGTTTCATCGTCACACAATACATCGAACTAATCTTTGCTAGAGCATATTCCATATTAACCTAAAGGCATTTTTAATGCGCGTCAAATTTCGTATTTATATTGTAGAGACATTTGTCTGTGATTTTGATATTCATTTGATAAAAATATGCATTAAATATTAAATGAGAGTTTAACATTTTTGCAAGTATTTTATTATTAATTTTTTATACTGCTGAGTGCGTGCGTGTCGGTGAAAGAGCTAAAGTTGGAAAAGTTGAAAATAAAAATATTTAATTTGGAATTACATATAAAACTCTATTATATTTACAAAAATATTCCGCAGTTATAATAGAAGAGTTCCGTTAATACCTTGTAAGCCACCGCTGTTGTCGTTGTAATGAATATGTACCAGGTGACCCAAAAGTTTGTTAATATTTGAAAATTCACGGAATCATCTCGGAAGAGAGGTAAACATTAACACACGTGCTTGCAATGACGGGATTTTATTGAAACCAAAGAAGTGCGAAAATGAACTACTAATGTGCAAAACGTCAGAGACGCGGCATGAAAATCGTGTATAAAATGAGCTGTCGTCAGAAGGGAAACAGATGCACTAGCATGTCCCCTTTATATCAGAATGGAAATTTTTGGTAAAGCTGTTCTATCAGAATGGAGAATCTGTCACTACTGCTTTACGATCGTATTTTCATAAGAAGGGTGTAAAAGATCTCTTGCATACAACGTTTGGTGAGCTTCGCATGCTCAGCCGCCTGTTATGCTTGGCCTCCCAGGTCCAGAGATCTCAATTCGTGCGATTATTGGTTGTATTCATCTGGGATCGAAATTTTATCACCATCGTCCGATTGCATTAGGACATTTGACAATTTCTTTCCATACCTACAATATGCTGTACAGTCCTGATCTCAACATTGTCTCCTCGACTACAGATACTGTCGATGAATGAAGGCAAACATGTTGTACATTTGTTACGAAGAACATAGTTTATTGCTTAAAATCAATTGTTATTGCTGTGTTATATAAAACGCCATCAGTTGCCCCCCCCCCTTTTTTTTGCACTTCTTTGATTTTAATAAAGCCCCATGTTATTTGAAGTAGGTGAGTCAATTTTTACCTCTCTAGCTACCATATTCCGTGAATTATTGAACTTTCAAATGTTATAATGGGCTTTTGCGTCATTGATATAAATCCACCTTACGGGCCATAAACGCAGCTACGGTTGAAAATGTCCATTGCGATCCGCAAGCCAACGAGGCTGTAATCTGTTCCTACGTATAAACCATTTTTTAATTATTCCTTTCCATTGATATGTTTAATACTAAAAACAGAAAATTCTAACTTATAGCAAAACGATAGAGGGGTGTCGCACTTGAACGAGATTCAAAATTTCGAGGTCCATCGTCAGTAGCTTCAAAGTGAGACGTTAATAAAAAAAAAAGGCAAAATTATAGCAAGACAGAAAAGGACAAAAGAAAATAGCAACAGTAATACATTAGAAAACTCTCAGGTTTAGGGATAAGATTGCAGACTTAAATTTTTAAGGCGTTGCTTCTTTATGTGCCTAAAATAGAAAGAAGAATTATAGAAGTAATATAAAATTTAGAAAAGAAATTGTAGTTAAATATGTAAAAAAACTGTAGTACTACTATTAATTTAAAAATAGGATCTGTTTACTTTGAAAATGTAAGTTCATTTTATATTATTTGTGGAGGTATTTACCACTTTCAAAGCAGTTATATTTCATTAACAATGCAAACTTATATTGACAAGATGAAAATTTTGAAGGATTTTTGGGGGAACTGTTCATAGATCATAGCAGAGTGCATTCAATGCTACGTTTTCAACTACCGTTTTGTCAAAAATAGACTTACACCGCTTTCAAAGAAAACGGCTCATATCTAAATCTAAGAGTAACGAGAGAGAGAAAGTAATTCAACTTATATCTAGAAGTAATGTAATGAATTTAAAAACAGTAAACAAATAGTTTTTTAAAAAATCTAAATCACCATAAACTAAGAAGAATCAAAATGAATCTACTTCTACTTGAAGCTTTTAAGAGCCAACTAAAAGGAGGATGGATTCACTTCAAACACGATCAAAGCTTTCCCAAATCTTAAAAATATATGTTGCTTGAATGGAAAAGTGGTTTTCCAGTACTAAGGAAGCAGTAAAATTAAAACAATAAATTCCAAGTTTTATTGTTTTAGGATCTTAAACATTTTATATCATAAAGTTTGTACATGTACCTTGTAAAGTTAATTATCATTTGAAAAGGGAATAAGCATATTACCAATTCATGAACACAAATATTAAGTAAAATAACATGCTACAGATAAAAAAAAATTTTTATTCGTTGTCATTTTCTGACATTCGACGCATGCGTTTGAGTAAGACTGCAGTATTACTGCTGTTAGAGATATCTTATTTAACGTCTTTATGTTCCATTGGTGAAATTCTTTCCGTAATCTCTTAAACAAAATTAGGAGTGTCCGATGGTTCAATGGATTTAAGAACAAATTCAGAATTTAATCGTTGTGTTTGCATTTTGGTTGGGAAATTTTATGTACGCTAGATCGAGCCTCAATTTAATATCTCTTCGTCCCATGCACGTTCTTACTTTTCTTATTCATTCTTTCACATACTTTAATAGTGAGTTCGTTATATTGAATGTTGTGGTATCCTAGTGGTCAAGAGTTCGCGCCTAGTACCGCTGAAGAGCCATCATGTAGAAGGGACCTATGCACGTTAAATCTGTCGAGGGTCAAACGTCCTTCCATTGCTGTGGTGTGGAAACTAGGAGAGAGTGGGCCTATTCAGGTGTCGTCACTTTACCATGGCTCAAAGTGGCGAGGTCCGTAGCCAATAGTCCATGGACATTTTAATAGTGCAACATTAATTTAACTCACTCTCACTCGATATCTTGATATTTGCAAAACAGAAAATTCTCACAAATGGAAATCACACTATTGTAACATTTGTCGAATTACAGAGAATGAAATGGACTGGTCATCTGAAGAAGATCGTTGTTGCAAGAAAATCTTTCTGGCAAAACCTATGGAAAATAGAACTCGGGGCCAGTGCCGGATTACTCATTAGGCGGAGTAGGCCTATGGGTCTCGGGATTTTGGGGCCTGCCTAGGGGCCTCCATGTCATTTAACACGACACAGCTCGGGTATGACCCCCTTTAAGTTGGATTGACTGTGTCGAAAAAGACCTAATTATTTTAAAAGTCAAAAACTGGAAAACAGTTACCAAAAGTAGAGATGCTTGGAGAAAGCTTCTGGTGAAGGTCAAGGCCCACCCAAGGCTGTCGAGCCATGGAAGAAGGAAATCACACGACATTCTTCGTCTTCACAATGCCGTAGTTTTAAAAACAAAAGCAAAATAATTTTTTATTAGAATTTGGAGAAACGCATACAATTAAAAGAAATCGTGTAAAATTTTTTTTTTTTAAATGAAAACTTCTTTAGCCGTGTTGAGCAGTTTTTGGTACGGGAAAATCTTATGGGATCGCGTCACCGACATGCTCGTGACTGGCGCACGCGCAGTGTGCTGTTCATCTAAGACACTTTTTGGGTGGGTGAAATCTCGTGCTTTCGCATCACCGACATGCTTATAGCAGTACATCTGTAGCTATACAGCTGACGTATAGTGCTGTGTATATCTTATAAGTGAAATTGAATGGATTTAGTGAAAAGTTCAATGTGTATATACTGCGCATTGTTGAAATAGTGTTTTTATTTGATTATTATTTTAATCGTTTAACTGAAGAATCATTGTTCAGTACAATAGTGAGTACTAAATAAATATACTAATATTTTTAAGATAAAAAAATAAATAACAGGAAATTATTTCAAATACTCGTATTTATTTTGGCGTTTGAAAACTTTATATTATTTTAAATTATTTTAAATCTTCGTATTTATTCCGGCGTTTAAAATTTTTTATTTTCTAATATTCAACCTCTGCAATGCATCACGCAATCCGGATTAGTATTTTACAATGGCTTAGACGTTTTCTTACTACCGTGGTAAAACAGACTTCTAGTTGTTCAGTCATATTTTTATCGTGGATTTTGAAATTAAAAATTTTATAAAATCTAATAATAATTCAAGATTAATGTGTTGAAGTTTAAAATATGGTTATTAATACAAATAAGCATCATAAAAGATCAACAAGTCATCGAGAGGATCTAACGTTAAAATTGAAAAGGTTACAAAACAATACACTACAAATGGTCACCAAAACTTTTCTAGAATTCATCTCCAACAAGAAAGGATTATCGATATTTTCATTCAATTGTCAAAGTTTGAATGCGCATGCAGCTGACCTAAAAAATGATGCTATCGTAAAAAAGTCAAATGTTCTGCTTTTGTCAGAAATTCGTATGAAAAACGAAGAACCACTTGATATTCCGAATTTAAGTTATAAAAGACCCGAAGTTCCAGTCGCAGGCGTAGCTATTTATCACAATACTCAAGATACGTTACACTTCATTACTTCACATATGGACATACATACTAAATTCACTAGAAGCATTGGTGTTACTGTTTCTGATATAGGCCAAATATGCGTTGCTTGTTGCAATTCCAAGAATGGGCCCTCGTGTAGCTGAACAGTGGGACGTTAATATTCACTCATTCACACACTCACCCAAGAATGGGCAATACATAATAATGGTTGCCGTTTATATTTCGCCTGGAAAATCTATGAGACAGATACAACAATTTTTATTCGAAAATTTGATGATTTATACAAAGGAAGGTTCTGAAATACTCGAAAAAAGATTTGGCGAAAAATATGATAATGTACCAATGATTTTAAGTGGAGACTTCAATATTAACTTTGCAGAGGATAAAAATATACCACTAATTGAATTTTTAAATGAAACAATTTAAATATGTCCAATGATCGAAAACTCAGTACTACAAAATATAAAATGACGATCGATGAGGCTTTTACGCAATACTTAGATAAATTTGAATCAAACGTCCTTTCTTACTTTAGTTACCACAAGCCTATATTGTATCTTTTTTAGAACAAAATGAAATTATTGAAAATACAAAAAGTCTAAGTATTGTTGAAATTAATGATGACACTGACAACAATTAAAATGTTAAAAATCAAGTACATTGAAATTTAAGTAAATACAAATACTATCCATAAATAATGATTGTATATTAATTGTTATTTCAATTGAATTGTGTTTAAATTTTGTCATGATCTTGTACAGCCCGTAATATATTTGAATAATAAAAAACCATATAAACATGTATATAATTGATGCATAACATCAATCTGGTTTTTACATCTATTGAGTGTCGATAGATTTAAAAACCAGATTGATGTTGATGATTTGAATTCAAACATTATGAAATTTCAAATTTTAATACTAAAAGTTCTAAGTTTTCACTTTTATCGGCAGTCTCTATAACTGCCAATTTTGTTTTTCAAATTTGTATTAAACCGAAATTTTGTGTTCGCATAAAAACGGAATTGGATGTATATATATTGAAATATTTAAAGAATGGAATGTTTAAGAAACCTTTTGCAATTTTAATGATTTATTTTATTAAAACGCGCTTTGAAACATTAAAATTTCCGGCAAAATACTTGGAAAAAAAATCAACATTTTTTTTAAAAAAAATAGTCTACATTCATAAGAGAATAATTAGGTGACTTTCAAAAACATAAATAGTGATAAAAATCACGATTTGGACCAAATAAAAAACGAATGTTGTGCGTCGCTTTGAGCTGAAAGGGAATCATTGATCCCCCATAAAGCAACCCCAATACGATATATGCCTTAAGTGGTTGTGTGCTGAGATTGTTGCGGAACACGCAAACTTACCTTATGGACTGCGGAGTAGCTTTCGAACGAAGCCCTCAAAACGTTATTTTTAAGCAACAGGTGTCGAAGGTTGCATCGAAATATGATAGCTATACAAAGCTTGTCTCTTGGAGTCGACCGGCAGGCCACAGTAACAAACAACGCTCAATTATTATTCGAAATGATTTTGTTGCATTCCATTTTATACCAGTATTCACAGACGATCTTCCTGACTGAAAAAGAAGCGGACGCCTCTAAAATTTATATTCAAATATATCAGAATATCATTAAAGAAAATTAGAAGTATTTAATTTTGCATGTCATTTAAGTATTTTTAAATCTATCGATTATGAGGTAAGTAGTTATGCGTTAATTTAGGAATTTATTTTAATATTCTTAAAAGATGTAAAAAAAAAACTGAGATAAAAACTGATAAATAATTAACTCTGCCAAATTAATAATCAATATAATTTTTAAGAGAATAAGTTGTTTTTTTTGTAAATATCTAGAAGCTCATGTTTAATAACATTTAATAGGGGATTGACTACAGCTTTTTTTAAAAAATTACCATTGACATTCACGTTTTATTTCTATGTTAAATTTTATAAAAGAATTGTCCACGTGTTTCATGCATTTTAAAATTTTAAATTCTGAATCAAAATAGAATTGCTGTTTTAAATTGTGTACAAAAACTGTGCAGAGAAATCAAACCCGATTTTGAACTCTTTGATAATTAATTTCAACAGAGGATTATTTCCCATATAATTCGTAATCTATACTTTTTGATACTTACTTATCCCGTGTGGGAACCTTTTTTTATCAAATCAAAAATCTTCACTAAATGCTACTCTATTCATTGGCCAATAATGAAAAAACGTTTCCGAGCATGCTCACACACGAAAACTGTATTTATGAGTTGAAGGAAATTTCGGAGCAAGATTTTCGCCATTCTACTGGTCGACAAACTAATACGGAAAAACCCATATGTTTAGGTTTTCAGAATAAATTCAAGCAATGTATAGCAATATATTTGATGAGATACATTTCCAAATTCCTTTTTTTATGAAATGCTTGTATTTTATTTAATTTTTATATCGCATCAAACACAAAAACCCTGCTTTAATACATTTTATATAATGGTCAAATAACAAAGATGACATTAAAGATAGATTGGTTAAAAAAGTTTCCATTGGATTTTAGTGTTTACCTTCTATCGTATTATAAATGCTGATATGTGAGCTGGATTATGCATTTTTTCCCTGGGTTTATGACTACTTCAACAAAACCCTTTTAGTAGAAAATGCTTAGTTCCTCGTAAAAAGTAATTCTTCCAAACTTTTCTTTTCAAAATAAACTTATGATCTCTATAATTATTAGTGTGCAGTTTTGAACTATGACCGCCATTAAAATTTAACCATGCTTTGTCTTGAATTTCACACAGCACTTCCAGTTTTCTTCCTTCACACCATATACATATTTTGTGGGCATGGGAAAAGTTAGATTATTCAAAGGAACACGAGAGCTTTATGTGACCAATTGCGTAATTTTGATCTACTGAAAAATGCTCGACAGACAGATAAAAACGTATTAGGATAAATAGCTCTATACATTTTTACTCTTTTTTCCGACAAGTTGGAAATATTCTCAACATTCCTGCGTTACTCTTTTTCGAAGAACACTCTTAACCACTTCAGTGGATTCCAACGAATGTTTTTCCTTCCAGGTAGTTCGGGGTAAAGGGTCACAAATTGCAACAATGCGGTCAACTAAAATTTAGATCGGAGGTAGAAATTCATTGTCAAGTCAAAAATAATTACCTCTGATTATTTCCCATATTATTTTCCATGGAATATAAAATGTATTGATAGCTAACGATTTCCCGGGAAAGAAAGCCTAGTTTCAATCTACCTCTCCAAACTTCCACATTATGCCAAAATGCGGACTGAGACTCGACACATCTTACGTAGATCATCTTTAGCGACTCTAGAACTCTACAGTGCTGTTCACGATCGTGACGACTCAGCTTCCGCGGCACTGAGTTAAATTTTGAAGTTCTATGTTTAATCATAAAGTTCGGAGTTTTACTTTATAAAAATGGATGTCCATTGATTATTTTGCTTACGTTTCCAACTGCATTAAGAAAACTACTTATTAAAAATAGAGTACAAGACAGTGTATTTAATGAGATCAGGACTCGCGTGGAACTCATGATTGGAGGAAAATAAAATGATCACGAGCTCATATTATGACCACTGAACTACCTCGGTAAGGTTCAAACATTTCAATATTTAAAAAAAGAAAGAGATGCTTTTTTACAGATAGATAGTTACCATTCTTTACGTTTGAATGATTGATTGTATGAATTTATGTCACAAAAGTCAAAATGCGCTAAACTGCGTCAAACAATGATTTAAAAAATGCTCAAGTTTTGATAACCGATTCTAAATCAAAGTAGTGTGATAAAGTCAGACTATGTTCAAAATGCTTCAATAAAATTTCAATTAAATTAAAAAATAATGTAAAAGTGTTCATGATTCTCTCAAAGTGAATAAAGTAATTATTTTATAAAAGATCAAATTGTATGAAATAAATTCTATAAATAATTACAATTGATATAAAACACTGGTTAAACTAAAGAATGCAAAAAGATTCAGAGGGGGATTTTCCTCAGATGAACGGGAAAAAATGGATGATTATAAATTGGACAATCTATTAAAATGAGATGAACGGAGTACGGGACCTTGCAGGAAGGATATTCAGGAGCATTTTCGCCTAATAAAAGATGCATGAGAGTAAAACGAGTATGACCAATGGGAAGGCGAGTCAATTTGTCATCGATTCTTTGCATCGGCATTGCAGGCCAAGCTCCAACGAAAGGGGAGCACGGAGTGCAGCTTGTTATTAGTCTGTAAATTCCATGATTCCTGCCAGGCACTGTCAATACGGTGCAGGATGACGCGCTTCATATCAAAAAGTGGAACTCCTAACGGCAAGTGTGTTGTTGCCGACCTGGCCGCGATATCCGCTTGCCCATTGCCTATGATACCCATGGGGTTTGGAATCCATCAAAGTTTTATATCAAAACCCCTGCCATGCAGTCGACTCGTCATGTCGATTATATCACACACCACAGGGTGATATTCACCGCTGTAGTTCTCAAGCGCTTCCGAGACATTCATGCTATCGTATAGATACAGTATTTACAGGGCCTGTTGGAGTCAATCAATTGAAGTGCACGGTAAATGGCAATGAATTCTGCAGTGAAAATGCTGCAAGATATATCGAGCCGATAACCGTGCATATTATCTTCAACCACGACCCTACAGTCAACGAATTCCTTTCATTTCGAAACATCTGTATAGATAGGCGAATAATCACTATACTGACTCCGTAGATAAGCAATGATGCGTTGAAAAATGATGGACATTATGGCGGATTTACTGAATTTAGCGAAAGGCAGTGTCTGTTTATCCATAGGGCCCCCAGGGGCACGGATAAGCTAAACTTAACCTGATTTTCTGGTTATAAATTTCGATCCGCCAGTGCCAAGGGAGACGCCCAGGAGCCGAAATGAGCTGAATTCGGTACTGGTGAAAGGGTCGATATAATGGAAACATGGCGTATTCCAAGGTTGGAATTGCAAAACGCTTCTTTGGTGGATATCGACGTCAGGTAGGAGACAGCAGATATGGCTGGATGTTCGATCCTCTTCATGCCGTCGGTCAGGTGCACTTTTTTCAGAGGAAGATCTTAAAGTAACCATTCTATACCGAACGTAATCAATATATCGATGCCATTAAAAACAAACAAATGCACTCATCGAGGTTGATAAAAATAAATGTAAATTAGGGATATTTAAATGTACTTTTTGTGAAATAGAACAAGTCTACGAAGAGTCTTTGTTAATATCCCAGTAAAGTAACATTATCAGCATTTGTAGTTATTCAGAATAAGTGGGACGAAAATAAAGGGGGTTTAAAGGAATTATTTAAAAAATTTTTTTGCACGGAATCTTTCATACATCCTCGTGGGAATGTGATAGTCAAATGATCATGGTCTCGAGCTCGTGAACGGCGTTTCTGTCGAATCCTGGTACCATTAATGACTCGCAAACACTATGAACATTTCTTCTTTTCGCCTCACAGATTTATAACAGGGTTTCAAAAACTTTTTCTGATTTATGAGCTCTCCTAATGACTCCCTTTTTGCGGCCGCAATGGCCAAGGGGTCATGGTAGTGAAATTGGGGCAGGTGGCTTTCTGTCGAGTCCAGTTAACGTTAAAAACCAGACGTGTAGATAAGTTAATTCACAAGTTAAATCTGTCGTTGTTAAAAGCGCTCGCATTGACGTGAAGTGAAAGTTTGGAGAGCAGGGTACCAGTTCAAATGTCAGCCTCGTCGCCGTGGATCAAAAACAACGATGTACTTCATCAATAGACTTCGGATTGCTTCGAAGTGCGATGTTAATTAAAACTGTTCACACATTCTCAAATACGTCTTTATTTCGTCGAGAGTTCAATCAACTTAATCCTCGATCATAAGAAAAAAATCACTAAAAACCTTTAAAACTCTGTAGAGCTTATAATAACTACGGGTGTGATGATCGCTTAGCGTGTTCACTGTTGACCAAACAAAGTGCTTACTTTTTAAGCGTGACAAAGTAAACAATAACAAATTAAAAATTATTTAATAATATTTTCACTATCCTTTTTTTCCTTCAAAATATACCGCACAGTCGTCAATTATTCACTCACCGTGAAAGATCCCCGCTGTTGTTTGTTATCAATTATCGAGGCTATTTTCCATTTTTCAAAATAACTTCCTACAGACTTAAGATGAACCTATATCTTTGAAATCTAAATAAAGCGTGGATCTGCGTGTTCATGCGTAACGAAGTGTATTCGTGATCATTCGTTAAAAAACGCATTATCTCTTGTTTGAGTCGTCTTTGGAAATTATAGTTTACTTTCGTCAATGCAATTTCATTCTAAATGACAAAACTTTGTTTTTTTACACCACAACTCAGCTTCTATTCCGTAAATGTAAAATTCGCTTCTAAATGTAAAATTATCACGCGAAAAAAAAACTAATTATTGATGTCTTCATACAAATGATAAATTAATGATGGTTTCGTGAGCGAAAACTTTAAGGGACACATTATTTCATTCCCTCTTCTCCCGAAATGGTTTTAAGCTTTTTTAAAAAAAATCCTGGTTTTTTTTAGTTCTTGCACATACATTAGTTCTTTTTTTTTCCAACTAAATAGGACTGTAAAGGATTAATGTACAATACACAATGAGGCTACTTTATGTCATGAAGCTACTGCAGAAGTCAAGTGGACACGATCACGAGCTCGCGGCTTTGCTGTGGCCGCGGTAGGCTTGTGGTCAAGGTAACGGACTTGTGGCCGGCGTTTCATGAGTTCAAGCCTAGTACCGCTGAAAACCCACTGTGTAGGAGGGCGGTCGATGCTCAAACGTTCACCCATTGGTTTGGGGTGGAAGTTAGAGGGGTGCCAGCTCAGGTGTCGTCCTCGTCACTTGACCATGGTTCAAAATTATGAGGTCCGTCGCCAAGATTCCTCGATTAGCTGAATAGTGCGACGTTAATATTCACTCATTCGCTTGAGGCTTTGCTTCTGGCTAGTCATGATGTCATTAAAGACCGACTGTGTGATGCACGTTAAATATATACCTAAGTTCAAAATTGTAGTGTTGGCGTAGTTTGAGAGTCTGGAAAATAGGGTATCAGCTCAGATGTCATTCTATATTTGAAATATAGATACTGGTTTAAGAAGTACATATAAGTGTTTCTTGTATTTAAAGCTTGTAATGCAAATGAATGAAATTTTGGTGTTAGTTCCATTAAAAGTACAATGCCCATAGTTGTAACAATCATCGTCGTCTGAACAATGACCATTTGCGTGAATGCGTCCTAGAAATGTACTCCTTTTCAAAAATCACACAAAGCAGGACACTTGTTGATAGCTGAGATCATACCTTCAGTGTTGGTCTCTGTTTGTCTCTCTTCTGGGGACTTCAATGCACCTGGAGTGAACTAAGATCTGGTGCGAGTTTGTTTGGAGTTTCAACCTCCGTACGGAAAAGTCTTGATCTTACTCTCAAAATTTATGCGCGAATAATGCTTAAACTGTACTTTCTCCAACTGTTAGCAGGCACTTTTGTCGGAATATATGCAGGAAATACATTTCTTAAATGGTGTTCCTACACAATCAGTGTCATGAGTTCGATCCTAGTACCACTAAAGATCCGCCGTGTAGGGGAGCGATGCACGTTAAATCTGTCGAGAGCTCAAACGTCCTCCCGTTGGTGTGGTAGTTAGGAGAGGGGGTGCCAGCTCAGGTGTCGTCCGCGTCACTTGACCATGGTTCAAAATGACGCGGACCGTCGCCAAAAGCCCTTGTGTTGCTAATCAGTGCGACGTTAATATTCTCTCACTCCCTACACAATCAATTCGATTTCATATGTTCTAGAAACCAATTTTATTTTTTTTTTCAAAGCTGTCTTTAAGCCATTTAAAGCAAGGACAAAACATACGAGATGCTTTGCTTTTAATCTAAATATTTATAACTGGGGAATTTACTCAACTTTCAAGACACATTCTCCAAAAATGAAGTTAAAAGAACACATTTTTTAACTAACAATCAGTCGGACCCTAAAATCGCATCTTTTTCCTCTCGTGGAGCATTTGATTATTCCTAAATCGTGCTTTTCACACGTACGCATCTACTAATCGATGCAAAACCATAAATCATCTAGAGACAGATTTGTCAAAGTGAACATCACGTTGTTTTAAACAAAGTGAAGGCATCAAACTAAACTGCGAACATTGTTACCTGCATTTTGTAAAAGCTTCCGTTCCTTTGTCACAGGGGGAGGGAGTCGAATGTTGCACATATCCATATAATTCACAAAAGGGACATTAAATAAAAATTGATACTTATCATAAAGATGAAAAGATAAATGCGTTCATTTTGTATTTATCCAGACAAGCTATTTTTTTAATCAAGTTTTCTTAATGAAATTAAAATCCGTGGGCTACATTTATGTAGGGTCTTCTAATAATTATCGGTTTTAAACCTTTTTTGGCTGTATTTTTAAGACGACTTTATAATATTTAAATTTTACCTATAAGCCGGTGTCAGCTAACTTGGACCGAGGCAATACGAATTTTTGGAAAAAACCAAGTAGGGTTTTCAGTCCCGGAATTCCAAAACCCCAGGATCCCGGTTTTTTACCAATCCGGAAAACCCGGGATAAAAATAACTAATTCCGAGATTTAATTTTTGTCTAAGTTAAATTTTTAAAAAATTTTCACAGAAAATTTTTTTTAAGAGTATAGTTTTTCAAAAATTTATATTTTGTTTATGAAATATGTAGGTAGAATTTTTTTGAGCAATTATAGGTGCTATAGGTATATATATATATATATATATATATGCACAGCTCTCATTTCTCTTAGGGGAGAACGTCGCACAGACCTAAGTGGCTCACTGCAATGCATAAACAATAATATAAGCAACCTCTCAAGAATAGATTTTGTCACAGTTTCTTCTTCAATTAAATAGCATTAAGTAATAGCGGAATGGCTTGGAAGACTCGAGACACTTCAAATCCCGTTGCATTACAAAAAGTTCATGCAACTGGACCTTTAATTTCAAATGAAGTAACACTTGAAATTGATTCGCATTCTGATTCAATAACTGGATCAATTTATATACAAAAACCATTAAGTGCAACAGAACTAAATAAAGTTATCAAAGGGCACCAAGGCAGTCTATTATATCGGAGACACTGTCATCAAAAATTCAAAAAGAAATGCCTCTTTTTTGAAAATGGAGTGAGACGTAGCGACTACCAGAAAAGAACATACCCTTATTTAATGACGATAATACCTACTAGTAAAGAATCCGAACGGGCCTTTTCTTCGGCATGACAGTTTGAAACAAAAATAAGAAACCGTTTCAACAATGAAACGCTGGAGAAGCTGTGTTTTATAAGCTTAAGTAGGTAAGAAAAGCCGATTCTGCTGTAAAGAGACGCAGGCGCAGAGGCGGCGTGGAGTTGAGTTGTTTTCTTCCTGTGGAGGCTGCGTGGAGTTGAGTTTTTTCCCTCCTGCTATGGTTTTGGTTTTCGAGTTGATGGGGAGTTGAGTTGTTTTTCACCTGATGTTGAGTTGTTTTCCTCCTGCTGCTAAGTTAAATTGTTTGTTAAATGTGTAAAAAAATTGTATAGGAATGTTTAAAGTGCTCATGGCGCCACCTATTGGTTAAACTATACACTAAGCTGTGGAATGTTTTAAACCGTTTTCTTGAATGTTTTTTATAATAATCTTTTTTTGAAAAAAAAAATGAGCATTTTTTATTATTGGAACTTACAAATTATGTAACTGAAGAATTTTTGGAAAATCTTTGCTTAGATAATATTTTAAGAGAAGTAAGAGAAATGTTATATCCACCTGATTATTTTGAATATTATGAGGATCTAAATAAAATGATTTTTTAAATGTTTAATTTGAGTTAATTTTATTTATATTGTTTGTTAGTTTAATTTATGTGGAGATACTTTCTTTTTAAAAATAAGTGTGGGTATATTTAAAAAAAAAATTATCTCAATGTTTAAGCGTAAATGATATTTTAAATACATTTCATACAAAAGTAAGAAAAAAAAATACTATATAAATATTTTGTATAAGTTTCCAACAACATTTGGCTTTAAAAAGTTTATTTTTATAAATCTGAAAGAAAAAAAAATGTTTTTTATACGGTTATATTGTTAATTTTATTCACACTGCTTTCTAGTTTAATTTATATTGAAATAGTTTCATTTTAAAAGATAAATATCAATATACGTCTTTCAAACAAATTATCTAAGTATGTTAAGCATAACTGATATTTTAAATATATTTTGTATAAAAGTAAGGAAAAATTTATGTTTATGTGTTTAAAGCAAACTCTTTGCCTTTTCAAAAGAGTATAAATTGTATAACTATTCATTGCATTAACCATTTAGTTAAATTATTTTTTTCTTAATTGAATAGAAATAAAAAAAACATTAATTATACATAGCTTTAATAACAAATTGTAAATTTTAATTCGGTATAATGATTACACATACACAGTAAAGATACAAAGTAAATTGTTTATTCAGAAATCAACATCTTGTATTGCGTTTTACATTACAATCGTATATGTATATATATATATACGTTACAGGAGAAAAACAAATTGTAAAATTGATTTCAGTATAAGAATTACACAAAAAGATACAAAGTAAGTTGTTTTTTTTCAAAAGCAGCATTCCATTTCACATTACAATCTTTTATTTACATTACGAAAATCACATTATTGTGTCATCATTGGATTTTATGTCTTACTGCTCATTGAATAGGTCTAAATTCATCAATGACCAATGTCCATGGGCAAGCGTAGTAATGCCATCCTCATTAATAAACCTTTTGTCATCTTTATAGGACAGAGCAAGTTTGTTTTGCTTTATGGAGTGTATTGAATGAAATTTGGATCTAATTAAGTTCATGTCAACATATTTTAATTTTTGATTAAAAAGACAGACTTTCTAGTCCTCAAATGTTATTTTACTTTTTAAAGTTTGTTTTTTAATTCCTTTTAACCGCTTTTCAATCTTATAGTTTGTTTTGTAGGCATACATTTTTGATTTTAATCCTACATATTCTGTCATAATATTTCCTTTGTTTTCATCTTTCATTTTCCCGAAGACATTTTTGTTAACTAGAGGTAAATTAAGGTATCCGAACACGTTGAAAATGACCAAATTCAGTCAAGACAGATATTTTTGTTTTTTATTTTATTGAATTTAGAGCTATCTTTTGACTTTACGAAATATACTTTATTTGTTTCTACACTACCTAGAGGCCAAGTTACAATCAATTTTATAAAGTTAGAAAAACCGGAAGTGCGGGTTTTTGATCTACCAGAAGAGTGGGCATTTAAATTGCTCAAAATCTATCATGGCGAGTCCGATAACTCAAAATATTACGAATGTATTTCTATAAAATTTTTTAAACCTGATATTTACGTTATTTTCTATACAATTTACTAAAATATTTCTTATTATATGAATACTTTTTGAGTTATTACTTGTTATTTAAATAATGGTCTCATAAAAAAATGTAATATTTCTTATAAGTTTTACTCAATCATCTCTAAAATTTTCAAATTTTAATAAAAAATTAAAATTTTAGCACATTTTCTAGATAAATGCATCTAGTTTGTTTTCGTAAAACTTTTACTAATATATGTTTATTACTTTTTTCTCTAACTGCTTTGAAGTTTTTCAAAAATATTGCTAAAATTTAACTTATAATTGTGAATTTTGCAAAATTCAGGTAATTTATATTAAATTTTGATAGTTAAATAGTAATATTTATTGGTATTGAGTCCTAAAAGAGCATTTATAATGTTTTAGTATGCTATTTTGTTAAAAAGTACTCCGAACGTGTTCGGATGCCTTAAAAATGTTATTTTTGTCATAGTCTGAAGTGTCATATAAGTTAATATCATCTTTCATGTCACTATAAAAATCATCAGTCTTTATTTCATATATAAACGAATTGGTGTCTGTATACATGAGCCTTACTTTCGAGTCGTAACGGTGCTTCATGTACTCATAGTGAAAAGAATACATTAGGACTTTTGATAAGTCTAAAATAGCCATTCCTACCTGTATTGGTTTCAAGAATTTGATTTGGATTTTTTTTAAGATGAAAGGGCATTATAAGTTTTCAGAAAATATTGTACGACGATTAAAATTTGGTTTCGCTATTAACTTTCGAGCTTGCTCTTCTGTTGAGCATAAATGTATATCTACTCTTCTTCTTACATTTTCCATCGTTTTCCCAAATATGCTATTATTCATTAGTTTGTAAAAATCCTTTTCAAAGTCATTTACAGCTTTAGTTCTTAATTCTGTATTGTAATCTATGTAATTTTTAAGCCAATGCGACTGAAAAAACTTTAAACCACGATGAATTTTTTTTCAAGACTAACCCTAATTTTAAATAAAGCTTTAAATTTGAATAATGGAGAATATATTTTGTTTTTGGTTCCAAAGTAGTTAAAAGTCTAGGTTCTCTACAATTAGGTGGGGGGTTTATTTTCAGGGGCAAGGGGAAAATCTGAATGTTTGTCATGCAAATCGGAAGGGTAGTCAAGATCCACTTCCAAGATGTAACCTACATCTGAGTCATCTGATAAATTGAAAATATCCTGTTCAGTTAAGTTGCCATCACTCCAAACAAAATCTTTTAAGGGTAGATATTTACTCATCGCGTAACCGTACAAATTATTTGCGTCAAGGTACATTAAATATTTTATCTCATCGTCTGGATTAAAGTTAGGCATATGTTTGTTGTTAGCTATAGCATAACGATTCCAACACTGACTTATACCTCCTCTTACACCTTTTTCTATAAAAAGAAGCATGTCGTAATCTGTGAACAGTTTGATAGCTACTTTAGGTTCTAATAACATAGCATTCCATGATAAAGCTGGGGTGGTAAAATACCAACAGGGGTCAAGTTTATAAGTCTGCATGCATATTTTCCGAAAGTTTTCAAAGAGATCTGTTAACAATAGGCATCTGTTTTTACATATAGATCACAGTATTCACCAAGATTATTTAAATGAAATTCCTTAAATACTTTACATGCATGATTATAATCCTCTACACTTATAGGCTCCTCATTTAGTTTATTGTAAAATTTGCTAATAGGTGGTAAACAAGAATCTTTACACTTTTCAAAACTATCAAAATAATCATACGGAAAAACTCCTTTTCTTAAAAGTAAATCTATTTTTTCTGAATCAAAATAATGTTTCATATTGTTACAAATTTTGTATGGAATAATGTAAATAATTTGTATTTGGATGTGCAATGCATTTATATTACTTTATGCTAAAATTGTAATATTCACAAGCAACGCCGTCCCTTACGTTATAAGGGCGATTCAATGGGAACTTGGCGTAATATTGGCGATAGAGCCAAGTTGGCATCACTTTTGGCGACCAGGTTGGCGACCAATTTGGCGACTTTGGCGACCATGTTGGCGAGTTCGGAACCCTCTGGAATCTTCTAGAAATTAGTAGAGAAATCCACTAATTTCACGATCTGTGGTGCGAGCGCATCTTTCCGGAACTTTCGGCCTCTGCTATAAATAGAGTAATACCAAGGCTATCTTGAAGACATCAGGCTGTGACAGCCATTATATGACGTCACGAAAGGAGGGAAGACTTTTCTAAGCGCACTCGCTTTGTGAGGAATATAAAGCTCAGGACATTTATTTCTTTTCAGGTCATAGACTAATATTTCCACATTTTATTGATTTTTTTAGTTCTCACTTGGAATATTTTCCGATGAAAGTTATGTATTAAAACGCTAGAATGATGTCTAATATTTTCCCGGAAATATCACTCGTGAAAGGCTCATAACAGTAGAAGAAAAATCTAAGGGGAAAAAAACTGACTCAATGTAAAATAATTTCTACCAGATAAAATAAAAAAAACTTTACTTGCAAAGAAAATAATTTCAATCAAATAAAACATAAAAAGAAACATTTACTTATAAAGAAAATATGAAAAGTAAAAAACCATTAGAGGCATATTATGAAAAAATGCATGCAAAAATATATAGAAATGACAAACAGTTTTAGACACCACATTAAGTATAAAGCAAAAATAGAGATTCTGGATTATATGTTAAAAATATATATTAATTAAAATAATTCATTCATTCCCAATACTCAAAAATAAAATAATTTCAAGCAAACAAAATATAAAAAGAAACATTTACTTGTAAAGAAAATATGAAAAGTAAACCATTCGAAGCATATTATAAAAAAATGCATGCAAAAATATATACAAATAAAGAAATGACAAACAGTTTTAGACACCACTGTAAGTATAAAGCAAAAATAGAGATTGTGGATTATATGTTAAAAATATATATTAATTAAAATAATTCATTCATTCAATATTCAAAAATATAAATAATTTCAATGAATTAAAATATAAAAAAGAAACATTTACTTGCAAAGAAAATATGAAAAGTAAAGCATTAGAGGCATATTATTATATAAAAAAACTGTATGCAAAAATATATACAAATATAGAAATGACGCAAACAGTTTAAGACATCATAGTAATTATATAGCAAATATAGATTTTAGATTATACACTAAAAATATATATACACTAGTAAATACACTTACCTATAAATAATCTTGGGAAAAAACCCCTTTTCATGGAATATATCATTAATGAGGCAACATACTGATAAGGTTCAAATTTGGAATCTTTTGCAATTGTGATGACATTATTTAAACTATTAATTACATTATTTTTATGCATTAAAATTAAATATATGCGACGGTAAAAACAACTAAAAATCAAACAAAAGTTTCGAAATTAAAAAAAATAACATTTTACATACTTTGAATGCTAAAATCTTAATGAAAATAATTTAAACAAATAGCGTAAATAAATGGAATTTTTCTTCAAATAATGTAAACAATTAAACATGTTCATAAAATGTATAAAGTATTAAAAAAAATTAATTACTAGGATATGCATGCACAATGAATAATATTCGTATCGATAATTGAAGATTTAAATAAAGCAGAAAAATATAAAATAATTTAATTGGACTTAAATTTCTTTATTTTTCGGTTATCCTTGACAGTTAAAATTTCTTCACTGCGCTTTTTTGAATAATTATTTAAACATATATTCTCGAATGTAATGAATATTTTTTTAAAATATGAAAATGCAGGTATGTTACAATTCACACAAGGTGAATGAAACGAATGCAAGACATTCCACAACTCGTGTAGTTCCAGATATGCTTGTGTTACGCTTGTAAAGCAAGATAACTGGCAATCAACTTTAAGAAACTTTGATTCAAATGTTTTCGATATTAGCAAATTAAAAATGAAATATTGCGTTGAAATGACTTTCATAATAATATCTGTGGGCATTTTTATAAACCTCCTCTATCCAGAAGTCTCAAATATTTTGCCCCTTCGACAGTTTCTGAGTCGAAATTAATCTGTTTGTCTAAAACAAATGTATATTTGCAATCGGAGCATTCAAATTTTATACTGTGCACGCAATAACCCGCTATGTACATTAAAACTTGATACTCCTCTATTGAAATATCATCTGATTTATTTGTAGTGTTTAATATTTCTTTGAAATCCTTAATATCTACTTTAACATTAAATATCTCACTTGAATGATTAGAAATTAATTTTTTTAGTGAAATAGTACCATATTTATCCGAGTGCAAAGTTAACACACTTTTAATGCGCAACTTCTTTTCAGCTTGCAAAATTTCTTGCACAGTAACATGATAATTTGATCCGGACATTTGTCTTTATTACCCAAATCTAGCTTCTAAATTATCAGTTTGGAACTTTCCAGTTAAAACATATTTGAAATTCTGCTCCATCAAAAGATACTTTATTAGTTCTGGAATGGTATTTACTGTATGTCTCAAAGCAAAAAATGTTTCCTCGCTGAAACAACCTTCTCGTTTATTTTGTTTTAAATATTTCCAGCAGTCCAGCCACTGAACAAATTTTGAAAAAAAAAAGTGAATCTATCATCATCTATTGACGAAAAAGGAACACTGTTTTTCAATCTAAGATTTTGACCCTTAGTTGGATTTTTAATATTCATTATTTGCCAGAAATATAAAATATGTTTGATGAATATTGCAGTGTCCCTAAACATTTCTGGGTAGCCTATAATTTATCTTGTAATATATTAAGTGCAGTCACATTGCTTTCTTCAAAACCTTTTAAAACTAATTTAACATTTTGTTTTTCAAAATTTGTTGGTTTCAAAGCTTTTAAACATAATTTAGGAGCTAATTTAGCAATATTGTTCATTTCTTCGTTAAAAATTTTAAATAATGATGAAAAAGATGCTTTTCGGATTTGAGAAAATTCTGAAGGATCAGGATACATTAAAGAAGAATCAGCATCTTTCTGATTCAACCAATTATTTCGTATAGATTTGATAAAATGTACTGAATCAAAAATAAGATACAATTTTTTTGTATTATTAGCTGGATTCTGAATAACACTCTTTATAGTACCATTACACAATTTAGAAAAACAATTTCTATTTACTCTGTTATTATCACTTATAATACAAACAACTGAAAAACCTACCTTTTCCATTAGTGACAAAACTTCTAAAGTCATAGAATGCAAATCTTCAGCATTCATGTTCTTTACAGGGTTCAATGATACTATTTCTTTATTTTTACTCAATAAAGAAGAGTATAAAAAACATTGAATTGTAGTAGCTGCATCTCCTTTCTCTCTCTGTAAGTCCTACAATTTTATTACACTTATATGTAATCGCTGATTTGATGAAAATTTCATCAATTTGTAATATTACGTGTTTCTCGTGGTCTTTGAGTTCTTTACATCTACCTCGTAGATAATTTTCATTCGCCAAAGTTGACAAACCTGGAGTAACATTTAATCCAGATGCAACTCTCTGTAACTGTCTCAAACTTGGAAGAATTATATTCCCCTTATCCCTTACATAGGAATAGCATGCAGTAGATTTAATGTACATGCAGAAAGAAAAAACCATTAAATTACTGCTATACTTACGGCCATGTTTATTTGTATTTAATAATTTCATTTGCTCTAAAATAAAATTTGCCGCCTCAAAATTTTCAGCATTACAATTTTCAATGTACTTCTTCCAAGATTGAATAGCCATAACATGATCAGGAATAGAATTAATAGAACAGATTTCCTCAAAGACATTTACTGTATTAAGAATATTTAGCAATTCACTGAAATATGTTAATCTAGGAGGATTATTAAGAATTTTTCCAATAGAAGGTATATTTAATTGACGATTATTATTAAATATAACTATAGAGAGATCTGTATTTATTTTCAGGGATTTTAAAATAGAAGGACAATTTTCACAATTAATAAAAAGAAATGTTATGCAACTTTCACAATCATGTTTTAGAACATTATTTTTAGATAAGAAATCAGATATAGGATTTTCTCGCATTAACAGATTTTCTTTTAAATATTCAAAACTGGTAATTTCGTCTTTCTTAATAAAATTAGTCAACAGTTGTTCGTCTAATTGTTTCATTTTTTCCTTTCGTTGAATTGTCACTGAGCGTTCTTTAATTGTTTCATTCAAATAAGATGGGCAACCAGGGAAAATGCAAGGATATGCATTATCTGATAATTTTGGATACACTCTAGGTATTTCAATAACAGTACCAGTCTTGTCTGTAATTTTATCTTTTCTTACAATGAAAGATTCAGGGAAATGTTTAATGCACACTACACTATTGTTAGTGTTTTTAAAATCCCTTGGAATTTTCTTTTTCCAAGTTTGTAACAACTGTTCATCTTTTGGGAAACGAAACACTGAAACTTAGGGCTGCCCTGGTTTATTAGAGGTACAATTTGGTACACAACAATAACGAGGCATTAGGTAAAGTTATGAAAAACGTTTTAAGATAACTAAGATTTGACAGAATAAAAAAATATAACATTAAACTCTAACTTCTCATATAAAACAAAATATCTTAATTTACAAATAATAAAGGATGTTGGCACATAAGCATCAATTTATGATACCATGTCCTCACGAAGAAAAGAACAAATTCAATAATAACACAACAGTAAAGTTACACAATAATATAAATATCGTACCTTTCTTTATGGTATATAAAGGAGTAATCCTAAACTTCCTGAAAAAACAGTAAAGTTATCCTGAAAAAACACACTTCGGAACAGATATTAACTTTATCACCATACAAGATAGAAGCGTTATTAGTAATCGTGGGTCCCGCCAAAACAAAATATCATTCCCTCCTTTCGTCACATGACTAGAACTAGCTCTCTGACTGGCGAAGCCTTCTTATTTAGAAAGCCTTGGTAATACTCGCCGCAAGAGTCAGTCTGGTTTCAGCCAGCGAGTAGTGAGTCTGATTTTAACCAGCGAGTAGCGAGTCTGATTTTAACCAGCGAGTAGTGAGCACTGTTTTGATTAGCGATTAGAAGACTTGCCTTGAATTTGATAAGCTCGGCTGTGCTTGTGAATAGTCATTTACATACGTGAATTTTAGACACTGCTTATTGTGTCTGAGTGCTGTTGAAGGTGTGAAATCCTTCTGTTATTTATTCTGCGTGCGAATTTTTCTGTTGAATCCTGTATTTTCAAGGATTGATTTACGCCAATAAATACTCATCGCTCTTAAGGAATTGCCTTATTATTTACGACTGATTTTGCATAAAATCCTCGAACCCCGATCTACGTAACAATATATTTAAATTCATCTTTTTTTAGTGTTTTTATCAAATTTTCCAAACTAGAAGACATGAATTTGAAAGAATCTAAAAATCTTAACTGAAAATCATTTGAAATATTTTTACTGAAGGAGATATATTTTTCTTCGGTTGTTCGTAATTAAATTAATTTGCTTTTTATCATATCCTAACTCCTTAATAAAAATATGGGCGTCTTACCCAGAAAGGTTATGGAAGAAAACAGGCAAAAATTTGGGGGTTTTCATTGCTAAATTACACTATTACAACAAGGGCCATTAAATTTTTGAGTAACATGGTTATGATCCCTAACCTTGATATTGTTTTCGCGAAAGGTTTGATCACAAACATAACAATTTTTAGCATTATCATACAATTGCTTTTCTGATTCGGTAAGAGGTAATAATGGTTGTGGTTTTTTATGAATATTATCAATTTCTATTGCATCTTTTTCTAACTTTTCAATAAAAAATTTTGGGGCACCTCTGTATACTACTGGGTCTTTGTAATGCCCCCTTGACAACTGATAAAATAACAAAAACCTATCGAGACATGTTTTTCATAAATATGGGTAAAGGAAAAGTTTGGATCAGGACAACAAGTATCAGTAATATTTATGAAAAACATGTCCCAATAGGTTTTTGTTATTTTATCAGTTGTCAAGGGGGGCATTACAAAGACCCAGGAGTATACAGAGGTGCCCCAAAAAATTTTATTGAAAAGTTAGAAAAAGATGCAATAGAAATTGATAATATTTATAAAAAACCACAACCATTATTACCTCTTACCGAATCAGAAAAGCAATTGTATGATAATGCTAAAAATTGTTATGTTTGTGATCAAACCTTTCGCGAAAACAATATCAAGGTTAGGGATCATAACCATGTTACTCAAAAATTTAATGGCCCTTGTTGTAATAGTGTAATTTAGCAATGAAAACCTCTAAATTTTTGCCTGTTTTCTTCCATAATCTTTCTGGGTATGACGCCCATATTTTTATTAAGGAGTTAGGATATTATAAAAAGCAAATTAATTTAATTCCGAACACAGAAGAAAAATATATTTCCTTCAGTAAAAATATTTCAAATGATTTTCAGTTAAGAATTTTAGATTTTTTCAAATTCATGTCTTCTAGTTTGGAAAATTTGATAAAAACATTAAAAAAAGATGAATTTAAATATATCAAACATTATTTTGATTCAGAAAAAATAGATTTACTTTTAAGAAAAGGAGTTTTTCCTTATGATTATTTTGATACTTTTGAAAAGTGTAAAGATTCTTGTTTACCGCCTATTAGCAAATTTTACAATAAACTAAATGAGGAGCCTATAAGTGTAGAGGATTATAATCATGCATGTAAAGTATTTAAGGAATTTCATTTAAATAATCTTGGTGAATACTGTGATCTATATGTAAAAACAGATGCCTATTGTTAACAGATCTCTTTGAAAACTTTCGGAAAATATGCATGCAGACTTATAAACTTGACCCCTGTTGGTATTTTACCACCCCAGCTTTATCATGGAATGCTATGTTATTACAACCTAAAGTAGCTATCGAACTGTTCACAGATTACGACATGCTTCTTTTTATAGAAAAGGGTGTAAGAGGATGTATAAGTCAGTGTTGGAATCGTTTTGCTATAGCTAACAACAAACATATGCCTAACTTTAATCCAGACGATGAGATAAAATATTTAATGTACCTTGACGCAAATAATTTGTACGGTTACGCGATGAGTAAATATCTACCCTTAAAAGATTTTGTTTGGAGTGATGGCAACTTAACTGAACAGGATATTTTCACTTGACTACCCTTCCGATTTGCATGACAAACATTCAGATTTTTCCCTTACCCCTGAAAATAAACCCCCACCTAATTGTAGAGAACCTAGACTTTTAACTACTTTGGAACCAAAAACAAAATATATTCTCCATTATTCAAATTTAAAGCTTTATTTAAAATTAGGGTTAGTCTTGAAAAAAATTCATCGTGGTTTAAAGTTTTTTCAGTCGCCTTGGCTTAAAAATTACATAGATTACAATACAGAATTAAGAACTAAAGCTGTAAATGACTTTCAAAAGAGAGAGAGAGAGAGAGAGAATTTTTACAAACTAATGAATAATAGCATATTTGGGAAAACGATGGAAAATGTAAGAAGAAGAGTAGATATACGTTTATGCTCAACAGAAGAGCAAGCTTGAAAGTTAATAGCGAAACCAAATTTTAATCGTCGTACAATATTTTCTGAAAACTTAATGACCGTTCATCTTAAAAAAAACCCAAATCAAATTCTTGAAACCAATACAGGTAGGAATGGCTATTTTAGACTTATCAAAAGTCCTAATGTATTCTTTTCACTATGAGTACATGAAGCACCGTTACGACTCGAAAGTAAGGCTCATGTATACAGACACCGATTCCTTTATATATGAAATAAAGACTGATGATTTTTATAGTGACATGAAAGACGATATTAACTTATATATGACACTTCAGACTATGACAAAAAATAACATTTTTAGGGTATCCGAACACGTTCGGAGTACTTTTTAACAAAATAGCATACTAAAGCATTATAAATGCTCTTTTAGGACTCAATACCAATAAATATTACTATATTTAACTATCAAAATTTAATATAAATTACCTGAATTTTGCAAAAATCACAATTATAAGTTAAATTTTAGCAATATTTTTGAAAAACTTCAAAGCAGTTAGAGAAAAAAGTAATAAACATATATTAGTAAAAGTTTTACGAAAACAAACTAGATGCATTTATCTAGAAAATGTGCTGAAATTTTAATTTTTTATTAAAATTTGAAAATTTTAGAGATGATTGTGTGAAACTTATAAGAAATATTACATTTTTTTATGAGACCATTATTTAAATAACAAGCAATAACTCAAAAAGTATTCATATAATAAGAAATATTTTAGTAAATTGTATAGAAATAACATAAATATCAGGTTTAAAAAATTTTATAGAAATACATTCGTAATATTTTGAGTTATCGGACTCGCCATGATAGATTTTGAGCAATTTAAATGCCCACTTCTGGTAGATCAAAAACCCACACTTCCAGTTTTTCTGACTGTATAAAATTGATTGTAACTTGGCCTCTAGGTAGTGTAGAAACAAATAAAGTATATTTCGTAAAGTCAAAAGATAGCTCTAAATTCAATAAAATAAAAAACAAAAATATCTGTCTTGACTGAATTTGGTCATTTTCAACGTGTTCGGATACCTTAATTTACCTCTAGTTAACAAAAATGTCTTCGGGAAAATGAAAGATGAAAACAAAGGAATTATTATGACAGAATATGTAGGATTAAAATCGAAAATGTATGCCTACAAAACAAACTATAAGATTGAAAAGCGGTTAAAAGGAATTAAAAAACAAACTTTAAAAAGTAAAATAACATTTGAGGACTAGAAAGTCTGTCTTTTTAATCAAAAATTAAAATATGTTGACATGAACTTAATTAGATCCAAATTTCATTCAATACACTCCATAAAGCAAAACAAACTTGCTCTGTCCTATAAAGATGACAAAAGGTTTATTAATGAGGATGGCATTACTACGCTTGCCCATGGACATTGGTCATTGATGAATTTAGACCTATTCAATAAGCAGTAAGACATAAAATCCAATGATGACACAATAATGTGATTTTTGTAATGTAAATAAAAGATTGTAATGTGAAATGGAATGCTGCTTTTGAAAAAAAAAAACTTACTTTGTATCTTTTTGTGTAATTCTTATACTGAAATCAATTTTACAATTTGTTTTTCTCCTGTAACGTATATATATATATATACATATACGATTGTAATGTAAAACGCAATACAAGATGTTGATTTCTGAATAAACAATTTACTTTGTATCTTTACTGTGTATGTGTAATCATTATACCGAATTAAAATTTACAATTTGTTATTAAAGCAATGTATAATTAATGTTTTTTTTATTTCTATTCAATTAAGAAAATAATTATTTAACTAAATGGTTAATGCAATGAATAGTTGTACAATTTATACTCTTTGAAAAAGGCAAAGAGTTTGCTTTAAACACATAAACATAAATTTTTCCTTACTTTTATACAAAATATATTTAAAATATCAGTTATGCTTAACATACTTAGAAAATTTGTTTGAAAGACGTATACTGATATTTATCTTTTAAAATGAAACTATTTCAACATAAATTAAACTAGAAAGCAGTATGAAAAAAATTAACAATATAACCGTAAAAAAAAAAACATTTTTTTTCTTTCAGATTTATAAAAATAAACTTTTTAAAGCCAAATCTTGTCGGAAACTGATACAAAATATTTATACAGTATTTTTTTTTTCTTACTTTTGTATGAAATGTATTTAAAATATCATTTACGCTTAAACATTGAGATAATTTTTTTTTTAAATATACCCACACTTATTTTTTAAAAAAAGTATCTCAACATAAATTAAACTAACAAACAATATAAATAAAATTAGCTCAAATTAAACATTTAAAAAATCATTTTATTCAGATCCTCATAATATTCAAAAAATCAGGTGGATATAACATTTCTCTTACTTCTCTTAAAATATTATCTAAGCAAAGATTTTCCAAAAATTCTTCAGTTACATAATTTATAAGTTTGTGACGGGTGCTTACGCGTTTCACTAACCTTCTCTTAAATTCTATATTTTATTTATTTCAACCAATCTCCACCAGGAGCCAAAAGTGTGACTTATGCAAACGAGATATTTTCGGGTTTAGCGAGTTCGAAAAAGATATAAAAGGGAGAAATGAAATGAAGAGAAAAAGGAGGGTGATTTTGAGAGAGTAGTTTTTCTAGTGGAAATATATTCGTCGGGAGAAGACTATTGAAAGGTATTCATTAAATCGGTTCGGGACGGAACTGAAAGATAGCTGAGATTGAAGCCGCTCATTAAAGCAATCCAGATATAGAAGAAACTGCCTTAAAAAAAGGTATCAGGTCAGTTGTTTTCATAAATTAAAAATAAATGTGTAGCTTGATTGTACGCGTTGTTCTCCGTGGATTCAGTTAGGATTCCGTCGTTCATAATCGAATTCTTCTCGTACTCCACTGTATTTTGTTGATCTTAAGGTTTGAATAGTATTTGTGTAATCTCTCATTAAGAAAGGTCAATAAATAAGATTGATTTATTAAATTAGTTGTAATTAATTATGGATCCAACATATTCAGATTTAGATAATACGCGAAGGGGAGTTAATAATCGTAGGGGTAGTGATAGGCTACGACAAGTGCTCATTTTTTTTAAAAAAAAGATTATTATAAAAAACATTCAAGAGAACGATTTAAAACATTCCACAGCTTAGTGTATAGTTTAACCAATAGGTGGCGCCATGAGCACTTTAAACATTCCTATACAATTTTTTTACACATTTAAAAACAACTCAACTTAGCAGCAGGAGGAAAACAACTCAACAGCAGGTGGAAAACAACTCACCTCCCCCCATCAACTCGAAAACCAAAAGCATAGCAGGAGGGAAACAACTCAACTCCACGCAGCCTCCACAGGAGGAAAACAACTCAACTCCACGCCGCCTCCGCCTTTACAGCAGAATCGGCTTTTCTTACCTACTAGCTTATTTGCAGAAACACAAGAATTGAAGATATGCTTCTTTTTTTTTAAACTTCATTATGTACTATTTTTATTTGTGTTTTATAATGAATTATTATTTTATTTGTTTCATTAAAATTATATTAAATCAATTTTTAATTATATTTTCAATTTTATTATGCAATTTCAACTATGCTAATATGTAAGTGTTTTTAATAAATAGTCCAATCCTAATCCCGGGATTGAAAATATGGCACGGGATTGCAAACCCTAGATGGAATAGCAGGCGGGGAGCACGAAAGCAGGAAAAGATTCCTGGGAAATCCATGAGTGCTTCACTCGTATTTACGAAAGGCAGCCAATTCTATTAGAGAAAGAAGGATAGATATTCGGGAATCTCGGAGTCATAGATCTATCCAAAAAGGTAAGGTGGCAAGTCTTCTAGAAGAGATACGCGAAGAGAAATACGGAACGAAAAAGGAAAAAATTTTCGAAAAAATAGAATTTACACAAAGAGCCGCGGAATCGTAAGCTTTGCTTTCTGGTTCTTGGGTGAAGGGGGGGGGGAGACTTACATCAGATATTGATGTTGGAAGTCAAAAGAGGAAAGATTCTTAATGAAAGTACACTAAAGACAGATCTCATTTGTTAGATATATAAATTACTGTGAAAGAGAAGCTTCGCTTTCGACGTTATTTCTGCCCGGGATAATAACGTCGGTAATAGGCTAGTTTAGTATTCAAGGGTCATTAGTGGTTACTATTACGGGAATATCTAAGGAGCCCCTTATTTAGCTTGAGACGCTTCATGTGACAGGTCCCAATTGAATACTTAATGATTTCTACTGGGAAATGTTCTGAGAAAAGACTAAACAGGGAATGAAACATGTCGCTTCTTCAGAAAGGTAAATGAGTATCGATCTCGGAACTGACAAAACAGTTTTCTTGGCGAAATTACCTTTTTTTTCGTCCGCAAAATGACTTCGAAATGGAGGTAGTTTGCATTATGGTATATTGATTAACAGTGAGTGTTGAGCATTTTATCTCGTCAAAGGAAGTTTGAGGCAAAAATGCTTCTCGTTATTATGAAGTTTAATTTGGGAACGCACGCTCTCGCGGATTGTCTTCTTTGAATGAGAAAGCCAAAAGGGAATTTTGAGCAGCTTTTACTTTGAGAAACTTGATGCTTTAAACGGGGATGATGAAAATAATGAAGAACATTTCAATAGATTAAATTGTTTCTCAAAAAAAGGTATGATTGCTTTCAGATACTTATAATATGTAATGATTACGTTATAAGGAATGAATAACAACTGTATAGTAGATAACGGTTAAGTTAGCTTTTTATTCTGGAAAGCCACTTTAAGGATTATATGTAGTACTAAAAATATAATCAGAAGCTACATCGGTTCATTGTAAAGAAAAATAAAGCACATCATTGGAAAGGGAAGGGGAGAGTATTTGGCATGGTACAGAAAACTGATTTTTTAATAGTTCAGAACTGAAAGAGTCATTTTTTGTAGCCGGAAGAATTCTTGCAAAAACTTTTAAAAAAAGATTTAGGACAAGATTTTTTAAGGAAAATGAGATTTGCCTTAAAATGTAAATTGCGCATGAATTAAAAAAATATTTCTGTAAGAATGGGAGAAAAAACGTATAGCATTTTTTGCTTTCTATATTTATTTTAATAAGTGAGAAGGTAATTTAAGAGTTATAGAACTCAAAAAATGGGTCCTGCAAAATGCAATAGTTTACAGATGTTGTTCAACTTTTTTTCTGGTATTTAATTAACAGAATTCTCACAAAATGTCGATAATTAAATCATTTATAATTTTCTGTATTTTAAGTTTATTGGGACTAAAGCGTCTCGTTTTGAGAATTTCATTGTGTAATGTTTGAATAGAAGAATTCTTGGTTTAGATAATAATCGTAGATGGCTCCTTTGATATGGGTGGGGAGCTGCAAGGATTGGAGCTTCGGATTAATTTTAATGTTTCAAGCTGCATTGGAGCAGGTTAAATTAGTTATTACAAATGAAAAAAACGTATAATATGGTGCAAACCAACGGGTGGTTAAGGGAGCGGGGTCTTTCAAATTTTATTCTTATGGAGTTTTATTTATTTCTTCATATTTTATTGTATTTATTTTATTATTAGTAGTATTTTATTAGTATATATTTTGTTAGTATTAATATTACTTATTTTGTTCATTATTTTCGTTTTTTTATTTGACTATGCAAATTGATCCTAAAAATTACTTTTTTTTTTTTACAATTTATACTTCCCGTTACTTGATTAATTAATTTTTTTTATTGAAAACATTTATAAATCCCCTAACATCACAACGTATCACAGAAGTAAATATGACCACATTACATAAGTGGGGGGAAAGAGAATTTAAAGGTCACGAAAAATTACAAATATTTAAATAAATTTACAGAAATTTTCCAAAGCAGTTTTGGTGGAAATAAGTTGGTAAAAATCTGGAGGCCAATTTATATTAATGCTCTTGTGAGCTCTAGTGTATTAGAATCTTGCTTTCTCTGACAAACTTGGAACACAGAGGAAGCACATGTTCTACATTTTCCTCGCCTCAAATACAACAATTACAAGAAGATAACGGAATCAAATTACATTTTTTCAAATAACTCTTTTGAAGTTAACATTTACCAAGAGCCGGAAGTAAGCTTATGCATCTAAAGTTTTCAAATGGGGAAATGCTCTATCTACCACACAAAAATAGGTTTTACTGTATATGTGAATACAGTAAAACCTATTTTTGTGCGGTAGATAGGGACCGCATATAAAAACACCGCACAAAAAATATTCGAAAGTTTCATAAATACTAACGTATAACAAGCAACTTTGTCGACATATTACAGAAAAAATTTTATGTGGAGGAGGGCATCCGCATATAAAAAATCGAGCTTAGAAAATTCGAATTACATTTGAAGTACAGAGTGTTTGTAAACAAAAACAAAGCGTTCATAAGCCTTCAAACGCCCTCTAGCAGTTACAATTGGAAAATCGTCTGAGAATTCTTAACACTCCCCAACAGATAATTTTTTAAAATTTTATCACACTACTAAAAAATACAAATTTCTACATTAACAATTAATGAAATGTATATTAGGAATTATATACAAATACTTAAAATACAATATGAATATTCGAGATTATCAAATAATGAAATTTAAATAAAATAAGATATTAAACATTTAAGTTCGAATTACAGCCTACTTGACTGTTAATAATAGATTAAGGAAAGTGGGTACTCCCTATACCGACAATGTTAAATTGAGCATTTTTATGTACCTTTTTCTCAGAAACTATTAAATGAACAGACTTAAAATTTTGTCTGTATATTAATTAGACCTTTTTATTTATACTGAAGTGAGCTTTTTCAAATATATTGTTTAGTTTTTTCAAAAACATTCATCGCAACCGTATCCTTATGAATTTTTTGAAAAATGTCATTTTTTTTCACGATAACTAACTTTTACAAAAATATTATGGGAATATTAATAAAAGCTCACTTCAGTATATCTAGTTACATATCAGTAATATTCAGTGAAGATTTCAAGTGCTTCCTTTGAATAGGTTCTGAGAAAAAGGTACACGCATTTTTCAAAACACCGTTTTGAGATATTTGCATTTTTATTATAAAATGTCACTTCATCAAAAAAATTATGAATTACAATCTGTATTTGCACTATTTTTTTAAATATTAACTTATTCTCAATAACTTTTTTAAGACTTTTTACTTATTTCTTTAACTTAGAATTCTCAGAAAATACATATATAGCATTTTTCACTTTTAATCTATCGAGATATTTTATAGCATTTGTATCATTTTTCTCAAATTATGCATCAATTTTTGAAGAATTTTCTCTTTTGATACATTATTGTCATCCAAGTTGACTATAAAGCATCATAAATACTATGTGAAAATGTGTCAATACATGAAAATATGGCTGTGGTAATACATCATTATACGACATTTTGAAAAGTTTCATTAGTGTTTTATAAATTCACATGTAAACGCAATGTCTTAAAGTATCAGAATTAAAGAGATTCTTAAAATAATACATAAATGGTATCTACATAATGGTACTGATTTTATGTTTTTAAACATGAAATTTGTATATTTTTTGGTACGTAACAAGTTTCGTGCAACGAAAAACGGCATTGCATTTTGAGATATATTTATGTACCTTTTGCTTATAAACTATTGAACACTAAAGCTTAAAAATTTGTGTGTGCATTAAATAAACATTTATCTTTATACAGAAGTGAAAAACTGTTTTTTAATTTTTTTTTTCCAATGGCGGATTACAAGACAACTGCAAACAAAATGAAAAGCAAAGAATATTGACAAAAAACAAACAAAGGACAACACAAAAAATAATGAAAGAAAAATAAGAAAAGAAACACAAGTTCACAGTATAGTCTATAAATCACACATTTTGTGTCTAGCCTCCCAATATCTGCTCCACATGGATCCAGAGTTGAGTGCACGGCAGCGTGCCAAATGAATGGTGTCCATTTCTTCATTGGAGTCACACAGTTTACAAAGTGGACTATGAGCAATGCCTATCATGTTTAGATGCTTAGATAGGCAGTCGTGGCCAGTGGCGATTCGAAAATCGGCCACAGCTCTATCTCGTGGCCATTTTGGAATATGAAGGAGTTTGCTAAACCACACCGTTTGTTTATTCTTATGGTTGAATTTAGACCAGAAGTGCTCTCTGTAGTATTTCTTTATAATTCTTTTGGCGCTATAAAATGGAACTGTATTATTAGAGGTTTGTAAGATTTTTGTCCCCTTCTTCACCAAGCAATCGGCATTTTCATTCCCATCAATGCCACAGTGCACCGGAATCCATTGCATGGCAATGTCTACGTGGCTTTGAAGTAAATCACCAATTAACAGTTGACATTTGAGAATATCCTTTGACAAAGGTGCCTCGATGGAAGATATTGCTTGGAGGGCCGCCCTTGAATCACACAGAATAACTACTTTTGAAACACGATCTGTGTGGCCAAGAAATTGAGATAGAGCAATACGTATAGCTGAAATTTCGGCATCAAAAGCAGTGCTGTAAATTCCTATTGGTGTATAGAAGGAGAATAGGTTGCAGCAGACTCCAGCACCTGCATTACTGTAATCTATCAACTTGGAACCAACTGTGTAAACGTATAGCCATTCATCTTCAGGGTATAAGGAATCCAAAGTCTCCAAAGAAAGGATCCTTAGGATTTGACTATCTGTTTCTTTCTTTTGGACCTCACAGAGCAGCTCTGTAGAAAGTGCAAAGTCATACCTTTCAGTCGGACAGGAAGATTTTATTAGATCTTCTGGTTCGAAATGAAAACTATGAAGCTCTTTAAGAGCCATGACTTTCTGTGATTTGAGATTTCTGTTGGTATAGGATAAAGAATCCTTCCAAAGGGATATACATTCTGGGATTCTAGTAATTTTCTCCCATAATAATAAATCCCGTTCTTCTATAATAGATTTAATAGGCATTTGATGGGTTGATAACAACAGAGCATCGATTGGTGTTAATTTCACAGCTCCCGTAATTAGCCGTAATGCTCGATTATGGAACACTTCTAGGAGATCAATCACCTGTTTAGATGCCGCAACCAAAGGCTCACAGCAGTAGGTAATGAGTGGCAGAATGTAAGCGTTATATGTTAATTCTAGAGTTGTTTTAGAACAACCCCATTTCGAGCCAGCAATTCTTTTCAAAAGACTTAACCTCTTAGTCGTGCGTTCCATGGTCAATTCAATGTGTTGTCGCCATGTTAATTTTCGATCGAAATTAATGCCCAAATATGAGAAACAATTTGTTTGGAGAACATTAATTCCTTGGTAGGAGAGGTTCAGTTGCAATGGCTGATGGGTGAGAGAGAAAGTCTGGTAGACTGTTTTATCCAGATTTACTTTCATGTTATTATCTTGGCACCAGTAATCAAGGATTTCCAAAGCTTTATTAAGATTGCCTCAGATTTCTCCTTAGCATAATATTTAGGTGTTTCTGTCCACAACACTAGGTCGTCTGCATATAGTAGACATTTAACTCCAACAAGTCTCTCCAACTCAGCAATTAGGTCGTTTATATACAGATTAAAAAAGAGGCAGCTGGAAACGGCTCCCTGTGGTAGACCAGTCCTTAGAATCTTGTATTTTGAATAGCAGCCTTCGTATAGAGCTCTACAGATTCGTTGGCTGAGGAAACTCTTAAACCATCCAAACAAGTTTGAATGGACACCAATATTTGAGAGTTTCAGGAGAAGATGTTCTCTCCAAACTAAGTCATATGCAGATTTCAGATCCACAAATACAGCTGACAAAATGTGTTTTTTATCCAGCGCATCTTTCACCGTCTGGCTTAGGAGTGTAACATGTTGGCTGGTAGATCTGTACTGTCTGAAACCTCCCTGTTCGTTGGCAATAAACTTAGAGTTTTCCACATACCATTCCAACATTTTTGTTACCATTATTTCCATTGTCTTACATAGGATACTTGTCAATGATATTGGTCTATATCCTTTAATATCACTGGGATCTTTACCCTTCTTATGTATTGGGACTATAATTGATTTGAGCCATAAAGCAGGCACATTACCTGTGTTCCAAATAGTATTAAAAAGCTTTAAAATAGTGTGGGTTGCTCTGATTCCAGGATTTATGAGAAATTCTGCGTGAATGGCATCTTCACCTGGAGACTTTTTGGCTTTTAGCCTACACAAAGCACTCTTAAGTTCAGCCATGGTGATAGGCGAGTTAAAAATGGGAAGGGTGTTATGATTTTGATTTAGTAAATTCTGTTTATATCTTATATTCTTTTTAACACACTTTGTTTGTTTTCTACAAAAGGCGGATTTTAATTGAATATCCGAGAAATGTTTGACAAATGCGTTTGCTATCCTCTCATGAGAAGGAAACGAAGCACCGTCAATCCCAAAAGGCTTTTTAATGGGTCTAAAATTTTCATTTTTTAAACTTGCAAGGAACTTGTAAGTCTTTTTCCCATCTTTTTGGAAATTCATTTTAGAAATAAAATCGCCAAAGAAAGCTCTTTTTTCCTTGAGGACCTCTTTTTTAAACAAAGACGCTTGTTTCCGCCAGTTCTTGACATCGATTGGAAGTTTAGTGAGCTCAGCTTTTCTCCTTAATCTGTTTCTTTTCTCTTTCATTGATTTGAGTTCTTCAGACCAAAAACATCTATAAGTCATACATCTACCTCTTGAGATGCATTGTTTTGCACAGCTTATAATCTTATTTGAAACAAGTTTGGTGATATGATCGACAGATGCCTCAAAATTTATATTTTCAGGGTCTAAAGCAAACTCTGCCAAAGTTCTGTATTTATTCCAGTTAGCCTTTTTAAAATTCCACGATATTTTTGAGGACTTAGGGTTTTTTTCTGAAACGGAGAAAGAGATGTCTGCGATGATTTGTCGATGTCCTGAGTCAGGATCGTCTAGTTTGATTCTCTTGGTATGCTGACTGAGATCTGACGTGACAAGCAAGAGGTCTGGCGAGTATGTATTTCCATTGTAATGTAAATATGTATGTAAGTCGTTAGGATCGAATAACAACTCGTAAGTAGAAGAGAGCAAGAGGTCTACTCCAGCTTCATTTAATTCTTTATAACCCCATGATGGTGAATGGGCATTAAAATCTCCTATAAAAATAGAGCGTGTGGTTCTTGTACCAAGGTAAGTAAAATTTGGTTTGTTTTTAGGAGGGTTGTATATAGAGTAGATTCTAAAGTGAGAGTTGTGCTTCCAAACATCCAAATATGTAGCTTCACTCATATCACTACCATGATACATATCTTTAATGATTTTAAAATCAGCAGTTAAGGATTCTTTATATAACTCCTGTAAGAATTCCGCTAGCAATTTGTCTTGATTTTGGAAGAAGAAATAGAGAATATCCCTTAAAAGTGAAATATTTCAATCTTTCTAAATCGAGATTTGACTCCATCACAGTAAAAACGTCAATATCATAAGTAGCCAAACTCTTGGCAAGCTCATGCTTCTTAACCTGAGATAAACCGCCTGCATTCCACTGGAGAACACGTAGAGAAGAGCACTGAAGGCGACACATGCCGACGTAGTAGATCACTTATCCGTAATAATTTACGTTTCCGGGGTGCACCAACGAGGAGGTGGATCTACACTGCACTCCGTTTTTTAAAAATTTATCAGCATGTTTAAAAACTTAATTTTTGCAGAGTAGAATAATGAATTTTATGAAAATTTTCCTTTTCTATGTTGCGACATCTGCTTTTTAGCTAAAATGTCTGAGGAATATCTCAAAAATTTCACTTCAGTATAACACAATATATATGAAATATAAAATGAAAATTTCCAGTCCATGCATACAATAGATTTATAGAAAAAGAAGACACAAATTAAAAAATATAATCTTTATAAGACAGTAATACATGATTATATGACATTTCGAAAAGTTTCATTAGTATTTTATATATTCACATGTAAAAACAATTTCTTAAAAGTATCAGAATTAAAAAGTTTCTATTAATATTACATAAATAGTATCCAAAACAACAAGAAAACTATTTTTATGTTTTTAAACAAGAAATTTATGTATTTTTTTGTATACAACAAGCTTCAAGCAACGCATTTTGAGATATATTTATGTACCTTTTACTAATAAACTATTGAACACTAAAGCTTAAAAATTTGTATGTGCATTAAATAAACATTTATTTTTTTACAGAAGTGAATTTTCTTTTTAAAAAATTTATCAACCTGTTTAAAAGTATAATTTTTGCAGAGTACAATAATGAATTTAATAAAAATTTTCCTTTTCTGTGTTACAACATATGCTTTTTAGTTAAATTTCTGATGAATTTTCAAAAATTTCACTTCAGTATACACAAGAATATATATGAAATATAAAATAAAAATTTCCACTTCATGAATACAGTACAGTTATAGAAAAAAAAACACACAATTTAAAAAAATATAATTTATAGAAAACAGAGAGTAGTTTTTGTATAAAATTTTACCTCATCAAAAAGATCCTACACTGTAGCCAGTTTTTACCTTATTTTTCTTAATATTATCTTCTTTTCATTTCTTTTATCTTTTCTAACTTTCTTTGATCATCCAGAAAAAGATTGCTGGCTTTCATTAATTTTTCCCTATCGAGAATTTTCATGGCACTTACTGAATATTCTCCAGGTTCTATTCCCATTTTCTGAAGCTTTTTTAATTTGGATACATTACCATCATTAAAGGAACAAACAGCATCATAAACACCAAGTGAAAGTGTTTCAATGTGTACAAATGTTGTTTTGGGAACCCGTGATAAAATGATATGAAAACTTTTATTCGGGTTTTATGTTTTACGATGCAAAAATTTTTCAACAAATCAGGATGGGAAAGATATTTAAATATAGGACGCATTGCTACTACAACAGCGACAGGAAAACTATTTTTATGTTTGTAAGACTTACCCGATACTTCAGCCTTTTTATATCCCCACCATGAATCTTCACCAACAGGACAAAAACCATGTTCATTTTTTACATGTACAATAATTCGAAAGAATATCGACATCTATCCCCTTACCTGTATCAATGCTGGTCACAGTAAATGCTCCATTCAATGATGTGTACCCGCGCTTCTGCCATGTCCCATCTACAGCTACCGCAATATTATTATTACCTTCATTTTCACAAATAGCTTCCTTTGCAGCCTTTTGAACGGAGTCCTCGTAAACAAGTTTTGTAACGCTTAGGATTCACTTACCGTAAGGGGAAAACCTTGTAGGGGTTGCAGAAGATTCAGTATGCAGCAAAACATTCTCCCAGCATCTGCACCTCTTTCAATGGAACGCATAGCATATACAAACCTGTTATTTAATGTAGAAATTTGCGTTCATTCATGAAAACTTGAAGAAGAGAATTCTACACGATATGGAAAGCACAACATTTCAGGACAAACATAATAGCCAGTTCAGACCTACCTTTTAAAGCTTGCATGTCTAAACCACTGTTACACATTTTACAGTGAACTTTATTCTTAAAAACAATGCAAGAATATTCAAATTAATGCTGGCATAATAATACCTACGATTTCATCATAAAAATAACTCTCTTTTATAAATTGGGAATTTTTTTTTTTTTTTTTTTTTGCACATGACTCAAAGGAGTCATGTGCATGTCCAGCTTGAGAATTCACATTATTATTTTTTGAAGAAATGTTTAAAAGATTGAGAGTATTCCTACCTTCATAAAACGTAACTCTACGTTTCTTAAAAAATAATTTTTTGATCTCGGCATATTAAGTAACAAAAATTTCAAATTTTTGAAACAGAAATTTTAAATATTGAAATCTTAAAAATGCTAACACGATAAACGTGTATGCGCTCCAAAATACGTAAACAATCTGAACAGTTACTCTTACAGTCATTCTACAGTTAATTGCGTATGAATAAACAAAACAGATAGTGGCTTTGGAAGATTGATTGATTGATTGATTGAAAGGTTGAAGGGGATATAGAGCAACACAGGCTATGATCCCTCAAAAAAGAAAAAAGAAGAAAAAACCTAATAGCTTAGTAGATATTAAAAAATTTCATTCCCTTTAAAAAGAGTCTGAATGTTGATTTATTATTTATTCTTTGCTCTTTCCAAAACATCTCTAAAAGTGATAGTGGAATGTGGATCGATACGGAGAATAAGCCAGAGATTATTACGATGTCTTGTGTATCTGCTACAATTTAAAATGATGTGATCCAAATCATTTATACAATTACATGTATTACACATTGCATTATCTTGTAAATTAAATTTATGTAAAAGGCCTGGAGTTATGATCATTTTACTGAAGATTCGAGTGCTCAAGATTTCTTCTCTTCGATTCTCTGTCCACTTTGAAATGATATCAATGGTCGGAATATCACCCAATTTTTCAAAATATTTGCTTGAATGAAAATTTTCATTAATTTTTTGAATTCTATTCTGATATATATTTTTATGAATGTCTTCTGAGGCAATCCAGTCAATGTAAACATTGGACTCCGTGACCGATCTTGCGAGATTATCCGCCTGCTCATTCCAAATAATTTTCGAATGTCCCGGAATCCAAAGCAGAATCAACTGATTAATAAAGTTAGACAGCATGTAAATTTTGTTAGCAAGTCTATGAATTACCTTATGGGATTTAATCGAGTAATTTTGAAGCGCAGAAAGAACAGAAAAACTATCCGACAAAACAAGTAAATTTACATTAAATTCCACCAGATCATCTAGAGCCTGACAAATAGCCAAGGCTTCTGCATTAAAAACAGAATTATAATGATTGATTCTGTAAGCAAATGAAGATTTTTGTGATATACCTGCTATTGAAGTAAAGTGGTGATTTTTTGAAGCATCAGTAGCTATCATGAAAAAATTTTGAAATTCACGTTCGACTGCTTCATCAAATAAACCGCTTATAGCGAGAGTCGGTAGATTTTTATCTTGAAACGTAAAGCTATTGATATAAATTTTACATGGAAGGTCTGAAAAGGTAATTAATCTGGGAATTGAAATAATTTGATCACCATCAACATTTAAATCATGCAGTATACTAATGATATTATTTTTATCTTCTTCCAAAACATTAAGATTCATTGTCTCGGGGCTATTGTGATTAAAGAGGAGAAAAGTCACTATTAGAGATTTGAGTAATAAAAAACTTGTTTTCTAATCTTTTAATTTTATCTGACAGAATTTCTTGACCAGCCAACTTTAGCAGCACAATATTTAGGGTCCATTGAGGGAGACCTAATGCTATTCGAAGGGTTTTAGTTTGGATAATATTGAAAGGTTTTAATTAATTTTCAGACCATTTATTTATTATGTGACAAATGTAATAAAAAACACTGCATATGCTATTGTTGACTAAATTAATGAGATCTCTTGATCTCGGCCCATATTGTTTGTATGCCATGCCTTTCAGTGCGTTGATCCTTTTCAAGGCTTAACTGTTTAGTTGATTTTTAATAGAAATATTTTGACAACGTTTAGAAAAATAAACTCCTAAGTATTTAACAGAAGATTGCCATTCTAGGGGAAATCCAGCCAATCTAATATTAGGAAGCGTATAATTTCTTTTATTTGATAATTCAGCTAATGTACATTTTTCTGGGCTTAAATTCAGTTTCCAATATTTACACCATTGGGAAATTCTTTCCAGAGTATTTTGCATTTTTTTGCAAATAACATCAAAGGATTTATGAGAGCAATATAAAAATATATCGTCGGCATAGATCAAGCATTCAACTTCCGACTCTAAGGTATCAAAAAAATCATGCATATAAATAGTATGCAAAATAGGAGAGAGAACACTGCCTTGAGGAAGGCACTGCTGAACAAGCTTTTTGGACGAAAAACAACCCCTCCATTTTAATTTGGAATGATAGAGATGTGAGAAATTTATGCATCCAATTCGCTATATTTCCTGCAATACCAATCTGTAAACATTTATAAATAAGTCCATCCACATAAACTGAATCGTATGCACTTTTAATATCTAAACTTATCCCTACAAAAAAAAGTTTCTGTAATTTTGCATTCATTATTGCCTTATGTACAAGATAAGAAGCATTTCTGCTATCTTTGAAAGGAACGAAACCATAATGTTGGGGATGAAGTTTTCTTTCTTTAGTTAAAAAGTAAGAAATCCGATTTGCCACAATTCTCTCAAAAGTTTTTGAAAATACAGAAGTCTGAGCTATTGGTCTGTAGGAAGACATCATAGTTTTATCTTTACACTGCTTATGAATTGGTAGAATGATTGCATGCTTCCAAGAATCTGGAACGGTTGCATTATCAAATAAATTTTGAAAATATCTTAAAATTACATCGCATTGACCCTGATCAAGATTTTTAAAGAAACTTGCCGTAACATGATCAGCCCCAGGTGTTGTATTTTTTGAATATTTTATTGCTCTATGCAATTCAAAAATATGGAATGGTTTATTTAGAAGGTTATCTTTGTCGTAGAGAAAATCCAAAGGAAGGGGTTCATGATAGGCATTTTTAGATGCAAAATAATCTGCAAACATGTCTGCTTGCAATTGAGGATGAGTGATAAACCTATTATTAAGCTGGAGAATATTAAGTTTTGATCGGTGGCAGTAACTGTGGAAAATTTTTTCAGAATATTAAAAAACATCTTGGGATTAGAAACATTATTGTATATCTTGTCCCAGTACATTCTCTTAGAATTTTTTATGTAGAATCTAAGTTTGCTCGCATATTGTTTATATCTGATCCATAATTTAGGAGAAATTTCTCTAATAGCTCTCTTCCTAAATATTTTTTAAGCTTATAAAATCTATAACAAGTACTATTCCACCATGGTGGGAAGGATCTGTTCGAAAACTTAACTTCCCTAATATTACTTGTAATGATTTGAGAAATTATATCGGTAAGATTTTCAGAATTAACTTCTGGCTTGCTTAAAATAAAATGCATTTGGTTCATAACTGCTTGCCAGTTTACTTTTTTTTAAATTCGTTTATTTGAAATGAGGAGAGAAAGCTCTGTAATAATTGGACTATGATCACTTTCAAAAGAACAATCTAAAACATAACTATTGCAGTATCCAGATATGCTTGAAGAACAAACTGTAAGATCAATCAATGATGCTGTACCTGCTGAATTTCTATATGTGGGAACAATCGTGTTAAGAAGAACCAAGTTAGAATCAGTAACCCATTCAACAAAATCATTACTATATCTCGAAATGTGATCCGATCCCCACATCGGGTGATGAAGGTTAAAATCACCAAAAATGAACATCAGAGCCGTCAGGGATTCAAGAAAAGATTTGATTAGCATAATATTTAATCTCCGTGGGCGTAAATATTTATAATATAAAACGAAATATTTCGAACATCAATTTTAATTGCGAGGATTTCTAAGTCTCTTGTTTGTTGAATCTGTATAGGAATTTGTTGTGCAGAAATATTTGAAGGAACAGCTATTATTAAACCTCCACCCGATCTATTTTCTCTGTCTTTTCTAAAAATGGTTTTATTTGGGAAATTTATATTATGATTTGTTAAAAAGGTTTCTTGAAAAATCCAGATATCTGCTTCAGAAAAGGGAGGGATATTCAACCATATGAATTTATTTTTGAGGCCTCTGCAATTCCATTGAATTATATTCATAAATACTTAAATATAGAAAATTGAACTAGAAAAAACTATCCTCCCTTTGAGGAAAGAAAATCAAACTAATGGAGATAAAATAAAAGGCAATAATTAGCCCACAATACAAAAACTTGAAAAAAGAGAGGAACGTATTTACAAAAAACATCTTATTTCTGTATTTATCCAATATCTATTTCTATGTTATTGGATGCGTCGCTTTCATTAGATTCACGGGTTTTACGGATTGAGGAAATGTTATTTACTGCCTTTTTCTTCCGCGATGGAGAATGACTCGATTTCCCCATTTCAAAAACATTAAGGTGAGAAAGTACCGATTCTATTGTTTTCTGAAAAGCTTCCAAAATGAAAGAGGTTTGCTTTTCTAAAATTGCTTGAAAAGATACTAACATGTTTTCAAGTTTTTTTTCCAGATGATCCTGCATATCTAGATTGACTGCATTAGTTTGGATTATTGCAGAGTAAGATGCCCTTTTATTGTCACGGTATCTTCTTCGCGCCTCTCCCAATGTAAGATGTTGTTCACATTTTAATTCCAATATATTTTTTCCCCTCATGTAATCGGGGCAATTTTGTGAGTTAGCAGGGTGATCACCTTTGCAGTTTATGCACCTTGAGTTACTAGAACATTGTCCAGAATGCGAAACACCACAGTTAATACATATTGCAGTTTTCTGACAAAATCTAGCAGAATGTAAAAAACTAAAACATGTTGTACATTGTCTGGGCTTATCTATGAAATTTTGGATTCGATGATTAATGAACCACAGTTTTACAGTTTCTGGTAAAGTCGTCCCGAGTATTGTAATTAGTAATGGTGAGAATTGTTGCTGAGTACCATTTTTAACAAATCTTCTCATCTCTATTATTTCTAAGTCATTGGTTTCTTGCAGTTCCTTTGCTATTTCATTCAGGGATATATTAAGTGGAATTTCATAAATCAGAAATCTAGAGGTGATTCCTTCCCAAAGAATATTCGTCTTAACTGACACATTTAAAATTTCCTCAAGAGATAAAATTTGCGCTGCGCATACTGGATCTAGTGTAGAAAATCTTATCTTTCCATTACGAGTAAATGACATACTTTTTATATTTTCATGACGAGAATTTTTTTTTTTTAATTTCTCCATGTAAAAACTGTGGATTGGACTTTGGTATCTGAGAGGATCCTTGACTATTTTCAACTAATATATTGATTTCGGTTATATTTCTTTGTCCAGCTCGTAAAATAATTTCCGCGTCTCTCACAGAAGATCGGAAGAATTTTGAAAATCCTGATTCCATTGTTAAACTATTGATAATTAAGGATTGTCCATTAACATCTGAAACGTTGAAGCTAGAATGACTCAGGAGTCCGTTTTCAAAACGAAAAACTAGAGCAAAATTGGAAACTTACCAAAGAGAGCTAAACCAAAAGAAGGGAGAAAACCTCTTCCCTGAAGAGGAAAATAACCAAACAAGAATGAAAGATACAAACTTTTATGATTTGAAGAAAAAATCACCACGATAGCACACCACTTCAACCTTTCAATCGCAACTCCCGGCTTTGAAGAGCTTCTCAGATTTAAAAAGTCAATGTTTACATTTCTATCTGTCAAGGGGGCGTGGCTCATCAGTTGATTATTTTTGATGTGTAACATCTTTACTATCGGTTGCTGGATATTTGTTGGAGTTATTTCATGAAAAGGGACGGAAATGCGTAACAGGAAGTCGGGGAAGAGCGCGCTGTTTGATTTGACCAATTCAGCGCCTTGGGTGTCTCTTCGCTAGCCTCGTCTCGGGTCCAACTGTAGTAGCAATTAAGACGCCCGCCTACCGCACATACCAGCAAGTCTTATAAGACTTCATCGAGAATAAAGGTGTGATTCTTACGCTGAATTCTCAAAGTCTCAGGGCTCATTGTGTGTGAAAATCTGAAGATATATTTATATATGTGTAAACTATATATATTAACAATTATATTTCCTGTTAAGCGTCTGACAAAGCTCATCATTCTTAAAAAAATAGGAGTAAGTAACATGGAATTATTTGAATAAATATTTAAGTGCTTATCATTTCATACTTTGAGGTTAATTCCTGTCACTGTCAGTATAAATATTTTTAATTGTGTTTAAAAAAGATTCTCGATTAAAAGAAGTTAACTAATTAAGTAAACGGGTACTTTTGATTTTCTGTAATATTTCTAATTTTAAGCATGCGCTTGACGGTGTCTCTTCGCTACCCTCGTCTGGGGTCCAACTGTAGTAGCAATTAAGACGCCCGCCTACGCACATACCAGCAGGTCTTGACATTTTGGTGATCGCATACATTTCTCCGAATGAAACAGTTAAAAAAAATTTAAGATTTCCTGCATTTTGTACTTTTACCGTATACCAAAGGTGGCTCTGCTCTTTTAAAAAAAAACTATCACTCGCTTCCCATGATTTTGAGTGGTGATTTTAACGTTAACTTCAGTTCGCCAGAAGCCGAGCCGCTCATAGCTTTCCTGAAAGATGAACTCAAGCTCGTAATGAACACTAATCGAAATGTTTCGACAACTAACAGTGGTACTGTTATTGACGCCATTTTTCAACAATTTTAATACTTTGAAATCACAAGTATATGTCATACTTTAGTTTTCATAAATCTATTATCTCCCTCTTCCCAAATTGAACAATAATAAATATTTTTGATAAAAAAAAACTGCATTACTCCTTGTGTTAATTAATAAAATCTTCATTAAAGATGTAATTATTAGATAGAAAATTATTTCCAGTCATAATCGATTCATTTCTTTCAGGATTAAAATCACTATTGCGTGTTTACCATGATAACAAGTCAGATGTTACACATCATATGCGACTACTGTAAGACTCGTTTCTTTTTTTTTAAAACATTTTAACGTACTTCTAATTAATAAAATGGAAAGTATTTTATATCATTGGAAAGGTCCTGATTGGGGATTTTAGAAACATCAAATCTCAAAATCGATTTCCCGAAGTTTTCACCCTACTGACTGATCTTAACTTCAAATAAAATAGTTCATAGTTTTCAGTTCATGTTTCACTGAGTTTAAGGGGTAGATCAATTGTACAGGTCTCTTCAATTCTCCTTTTTTAGTTTTTTCAACACAGGATCGAACGAGTCCATCAAGTCCTTGCATAACTTTAACTATGCGTCCTAAACCCTATAAAAAATTTAGATTTAGTTTCCTTCAAGAATTACAACATCACCAACTTTCAAACTTCTTTCATTACTAGGTTTAGGAAAGGGATGGAAACTTTTAACATTTAATAAATAATTGTTTTTCCACTTTTTCCAAAATTGACTCAACGGTTTGATAATGAAGAAGCTTTCAATAGTTATAGAATACTTAACAACTCAGAAAAACTGAAAGTATAATCATTCTTGTGTCCAACTAAAAGAAAGCTCGCCGGAGTAAGAGGCTTAGATCAGATATATTATCAGAAAGTAAGTCAGAGATCGGTTATTTAAAACATTCTCAATTTCAGCAAGAATGGTCATTGTTTCTTCAAATGTGTGAGTTGAGCTCTACCAATTATTTTCTTAAAGGTCCTTTTATCGATCTCATTAGACGCATGTAAAAGCTTCCCCATACTATGGGCAAGCTCAACAATACTCTTCCACGTAATACCTTTGATGAATAAAATTTTTGAAGTCTTTATCTTGATAATATTGAAGAAACACACTGTCTCTTTACTAGCACATTAAGATCTGAACAGATAGTTTACAATTTGATCTTCTTGAAAGGAAAAGTCTTTAGGCTAAATGAATTTCCTTGTAGATAAACTAAACACTAATTCTATGTAAACTACCGTGCACACGTAAAAAGGGCAATGTAAGATTTTTCAGTGTCGTTCCCTAATTTGACGTAAACTGGGCCCGTGAAGTCAACACCAACAACAGTAAAGTGGGCGATTCTGAGAATCTATCACGTGGTAACTGTCCGGATAACTGATATGCTGGTTTAACAAAGTATTTCTTAGATGTTAAGCATCTGTTAATAATTTTCCGTATCAGCTGTCTTCCCAGGAATCCAATATTTTCTCCTAATTCCTGAAAGAGCGAGATGCATGAGTGAGAACTCTTGCATGTAACAGTCTTAGATGTTTTCTTTAACTATGAGCTCAGCGAATTTTGA